>ML807174.1:146622-167579 GCA_009831015.1 Picea engelmannii
TCCCACAAGGAGCCTTGTAGCATGATGGCTTATTTTGACAACATATCCTATTTTTTATTAAAATCCATGTAGATATGGAAAAATGAGGCCTCCTCGAACATAGATTTTTTCTCCAAGCATAGTGCCATGATTGGCTCCAAGAAGAAATATGTAATATTAAATTTTCCATTATCCCAATCCATCAACAACTTAAAATCTCCAAGAACTTTCAAACACCTAATATTTTTTTCAAGTGCCACTTTCATCAACATCTAGAGGGTGTAGAATTCAACCATGTTATTTGCTCCCAGTCCTGCTCCATATTTTAAGGAGAAGAAGTGGTAATGATCTAAAAAGAGTATGAATCCATCCCCACACATTTTTGGAGAGCCTTGATAATCTCCATCAAACAAGTCCCAAGGCTTTGTGAAATCAATACGGGTCTCATGCAATACCCTTTGGGATTTAATATTAATATTAATATCAAAATTGATGCCCAAAATAATTTTTTATTTTTTTTTCTAAATAAATTTTGGTCATCGCATATCCGACGACAACTTTTATCGATGCGATGGTTTTTCTATATAAACAGTGAAACGTTGTCGTCGCCTATGCGACAACAGTTTCTATTGATGCGGCGGTTTTGCTATATAAACAACAAAAATATTTCGTCGCCTATGGGATGACAATTTCTATTGATGCAACGGTTTTGCTATATAAACAACAGAAAGTTGTCGTCGAATAGGCAATGACAACTTCTATTGATGCGTCGGTTTAGCTACATAAACAACAAAAAGTTGTTGTCGAATAGGCGACGACAACTTCTATTGATGCGACGGTTCAACTATATAAACAATGAAAAGTGGCGTCGAATATGCGATGACAACTTCTATTGTTGCGTCAGTTTAGCTACATAAAGAACAAAAAATTGTCGTCGAATATGCGATGACGGCTTCTATTGATGCGTCAGTTTAACTATAAAAGTTGTTGTCGCAATTTAGATGAAAAGTTGGTTTGAGATTGTTTGCCTATATCGTCGCTTGTGCGACGTTTGATCAAGTTCGTCACAAATGCCACATCACCTAAACTGACGTTTTAGAGATTCCAAATTCATCGCCATATCAATGACATAACGTCGCAATAGCATCGAAACAACCATCACAAAATGGGCCAAATATGCTAGTGTTAATTGGGTGGAATTGGAAACTATACTATATGAACATAAGATATCATTAGTAAGATTAACATTCATTAAATTTGGTTGGATTGTGTGAAAGAATAAAAAATTATAAACTAATTATTCGTCACCTCACTCAGGTAAAAAGTCATATATATTAAATGGTTAGCATGTGCATAGTCAGAGTTGCATTAAAGTTTATTTTAATTATCATTGAATTCCCATCCCTACAATAAGGGATCATTGCCCCTTTTCTTGTGGATATTTCTCATGTGGGATGGGGAATTAACTGTAAGTTGTCATGGATATTCCACTGGAACAGTTCATCATACTAAATCTAATAAAATACTGAAAACTTTACTATTGAGATTATTTTTCCTTTAGATCTCCATAATACTTATGCATTGAAAAGATAAAATGTGAAAAATAAAGAACAGTAAAATACAATCTCACCATCCACAAATAAACACAAGATATGACTTGGAAAACCCAATATGGGAGAAAACCCAGCCAGAAGGTGAAGTTTCTCTTCTCTCTTTTCTCTGGTATAGAAATGATGCAAGTACAAAGAAAGAGACACTCTCTATGGAGTTGCCTTTGAACTGTGGTCTATATGGCTGCTAAATAATCTCTCCTCCAATATTATGCTCACATAACACCACTCTCATATGTTTTGCTCATCTATGAAACAATATACAATGAAAAATAATGGAACCAGTTCTCCTCCTTATGGCTTCATAGCCATCTAGGGGTAGGTTTTTAACTTCCTAAACCCTCAATTGTGATAGGATTTTTGACCTTCTAGAATCTTCTTGAAATTACATACGAGGCTAGCCCAATATACATGAGTAACTGGGGTTGACGTGGAATCCTCTTCTACCATGGTGGTCAACACGACAGGTCAAATTGTGGGAGGAATAACTTTTGCATAACACTCCAATTGACATATGATCTACACCGTTCAAAAGGTCTCTAAGTGTAGAATACTGTCAAGGGTAAGGAAACATTTTTTGGACACCAGAACCCCAAAAAATGCTAATTAATGACTCAAATGGCTTTGGAAAGTTCCAAACCCCAATATTCCAAATTAGGCACTGCCACTAAAATGGACTTGCAAGTTGATTCCTCCAATTATTTACACTCTAAAGGCATTGAGATAGATGCCAAATAATATAATGATTGAATCTGGATCATACCTCCCCATTTAGGGAGGCTTTTGGTCCCCAAAATCTTTACAAAATGAAGTGAGGATATTTTCCCTCTACCTTCTTCGTGGAGTACCACTTTGTTTTTCTTGGAAGTTGTCCTTTCAAACCGGTCTTCCAAAGGTCATGTTGTCCCTATATTATAGTTCTAGAGAGCTTTTGAAAAACGATGTCCTCTACCAACTTTTCCTTAGCATCTAGTGCTAAGCCCTCTATGGAAGGTAGGACCTACTCCTCCCGATGATGCAACATGGAAGGCTTATAGAGTTTGAGATTATCCACATTCACTACTAAATAAATGCACATGTATGGGGGTAGAATGAGTTTGTAGGAATTATCTCCTACCTTTCCCAATAACTCAAAAGGACCATACCAAAAATCCTTGATCTTCTTACCAAGACCATGTAGCCTTTCCTTATTTAGTTGTAACCATACTATGTCTCCCACTCTAAATGTTCTCTCTATTCTATGTTATTCATGTCTAGCCTTGTACTTTTTCTGCGATTTCTTCAGTGTCTCTTGAACTTGCAAATGAATCTTCATGATCTTATCAACAATTTTATTTTATTTTAATGCATCTCCTATGAGGTCCTCCCTCACTCCTCCTTGTTGTCCATACACAACATCTAAGGGTGAAGGTGGAAAATATCCAAAGCATGTTTCAAAAGGTTCCTTACCAGTGGAATTCTAGACTTCTCTGCAAAAGAGACCTGATTAGGTGACAACTGGCGGGAGGTGTCAGGATGATGACACAAGTGACATCGGCCCAGATTTTAAAATGTACATGACAGTTTCAGCCCTTGTTCGCATGCTCCCCACTAGGTCTTCATTTAATTCGATTGTAACACCCATGCTTACCGCAACTTGTAATTAATCATAAAATAGGATTACCATGCTAAGGCATGTGGATGATGTAAATGTATTATTATTAAATTGCCCATTACTGACTATTGGGGGATGAATCCTTGAAGTACGATCCATGATATATCTAGAGGAAAGAATTAGTTAATGAAGGAAAGGATTGGTGGTTTAATACACCCCCATGAATGGAAACATGGGTTGTGAGCCTGAAGTACCACAGAGACCTACAAACCCAAGCTTCCTTCTGCCAGAAGGAATAGGATAGGTCGGAAAACTTCCTAAAGAAGGAAGGTAAGATAAATACACTGAGACGGTAAGGAAAGGGGAAACAAGAAAAGACACCCCAGATGAGAGCGCTAGATCGGAATGAGATGTGTGAACCAAAAGGAAGTGAATAAAACATGATCTGAAGGATCCGAACATGAGCTTGATGTTGAGGAAGCATATGATAAACCTTGCAACGATACTGTGACAAAGAGAAGGTCTCTGAGAGATGAAATAGTTCCCTAGTGATATCATGGCTTGGCACGAGGGTGGCTAGAGTGCTAAGGATGAATGCCTCTGAGCCTATGGTTGGGTGGAAAGGCACACACCCACAATAAGTTAGTTGGATGCAACCTGTAATAGATAAGTATTCTCATATCCTGTGTAATTGAATTGTAACTGGAAATTAAAGTTGGATATCCTATGAATGTTTCAAGGATGTGCATCTTTTATAAATGGTTATATTATATCCCTTTAATTTTGCTTGATTATGTATTTAAGCATGTAAGGAATTATCTGGCTTGTATATGTAAATGTTTGAGCCCTATGGTGGCTCAAGTTAAAATAAATGAACTGTGAGTTCGTCGACCCTAGGCATAGTTTCACGTGTGCATGTCAACACTCCCAGTCATTGTGAGTCTCCTGGAGGAAGGAGTCTGTTATCACTCCAAGAAACTCCTTAGGGTTGTAGACTAAGGATTCTTGGTAACTTAAAAATAGTGTGTAGATATGCTTGGAACAATGGGGTTTTTAATGATCAATGTAATAGACAACTCATCATACATCCAAAGAAACAGTTCTTTCAGGAAACAATAATCAGATCAAGTAAATTGAAAGGAGAGGATGAAGAACACTATTCTTGATTGCCAAATACAACTGAATGTAGGGCTTAATGCAAGATAGAAAGAAATCCTTTACTTCAAGTCTATGAGCTCAATAAAGAGATAACAGTCTTCATAAGCTGAAATAAACTGAAACAAAGTACAGAAAGTGAAACATGGATATTTTTTATATTGAAAACGAAAGGAAACTGAACTTTTATTCTGTAAATAAGAGTTTATACAGTAGCAAAAAATATATTCCCAGTTTGAACCCTTGTCTCTTAGAAAAGATAGGCATTTATAGCCTTTTACAATCATTTTTTAAGATCCTAAAAACTTGGATCTGTATCTAAAAATAGCAATTCAAATTTAACTAAGCAACTTGATAACAAAGACTTAATGACTAGACTAGCATTCAGATTGTCTTCAATCTCAAAATTTGACATCTGTATTCTTCAGCTTCTGGAATCTGTGGTGTCATGAAACATGGCAGAGGCACTTGTCTTGGTAGCTGGATTTATTTGGTTGTTCATATTTGATGTTTTAGGAGATCAGTTTAGAATGTGGTTCTCAAAAACTTCCACGAATCTCTGATGTAGAGTATTTTTCGATCAAGTTGTTAACCCTTTAATACTCTGGAACCTCTTTAAATCCTGTCAAAAATGACCTGCTCCATCCTTAGCTTTCAAAAATTCTTTTTCTTCTTTCACCAGCTAACTCGCCTTATGATTCGATGGTTAGCTGGTGAAAGCGCTGCCTTTCACCAGCTAACTGGTTGTAAAATTGCCCTGTGCGCTGGTGAAAGCTCCGCCTTAGCCCAAAATGAACTTTCACCTCCAAAACTGTGGTTCCATCAAAAAACTCAATGTATCTCTGCTTTATCTCCTTGCATGTTCACAGCAACCTGAGCTAGCACTTGCAAATCTGGGTGTGACTTCTTCTTTTGCTTCAATTTTCTAATCTTCCTTTTAAGGCGCTTTGCTAACCACCATAGACTGTTATAGTCTTTGGTGATTTTCCTTTTCCTCTTCTTTTCCTTGACACTTTCCCAAGCCAACTTTTCAAATGCAGCATTTGTTTCTGTGAAGTTATCAGACAAAGTCTTGTATCTTTCCTTTATTACTCTCTCTAAGACCTCATACTGAGCGATCACTTCTTTGAGTTGCTTGATTTTCTGTGTTTTCTTCGACTTAGTGCTCTTTGATGTTTCCGCTTCCTTGGTGTGAGTGAAGGTCTCACAATTCTATGCAAACTTAATGGAGTGTTCAGGACTTTTAATGGCAGGGCTCTCATCTTCTTTCTCTGGTTCTGAGTCTGTGTATGGTAGGTTTAATATGTTTGTTTTCTTTTCTGTAGGATGCTCTGTAGTAGTTTCAAATTCTAATTTTTTCTTTGACCTGTGAGATCTCACACCAGAGATTCTATCTTCTGGGGGTCCTAGAAGAGTTCTTCTCTTCCTCGAGCTGCTTTGAGGAGTCAATTGCCTCTTTCCATCTTTCCTCTGTTCATTCATGGGCTAAGTTTGAGTTTCAAAGCCCTCCCAAAAAAGAAAATGTTGCCAAATCCTTCCTTTTTGTCTCAGCTCCTCCAGGATTATTAATTTAATAAGGCCAAAGTGGAAAAGAGTGTTCTTCATACTTAGAGGTTCATCTCTAATCTTTTTACAGACTTTAGTTAAGCTCTTGTGCAAGAAGAAGGGTAGATTTAGGAGAGTTTTCCCTGTAAAATGGTCTAAGTGCTTGAAATGATATAACATCAGTTTGTCGTACCTGCCTTCTGAAGTTATGTAGAGTTGGATGCCCTTAAACAAATCCTACCACTCATATTTTAAATGGGAAACTGGCATGCTCTTCTTCCATGCATTATTTCTGAACTCTTCCTTTAAATATGCTCTGAAATTTAGGTTCTTGGTGGCTGTTGTTTTGAACCAACTCTAGCCTGATGTTGGCAAACGGGTCACTGTAGCGATGGAAAATTCATCCACAATAATCTCTAAAGACCCAACACAGGCTTTATTTCCATCAAATGTTTTAGTAAATGCCTCTGCTGTTGATTGGTGACAACCATTCTGTAGCCTTTCGACATATTCCATACAACCTGCATTTGAGAAATGTTTTTGCACTTCTGGATGCGCCTGTAGGAAGGACATACTATCCAATTCTTTTCTCAATAAAGAACCACTGCGTCTCCTCACCATCTGCAATTCAAAACCCAAAACGATTTTGTACACAAAACACTGCAATTTGTTGTTTGGGCCGAGGTCTTGCGCTGGTGAAAACACTCGGCTCTATCTTTCAGCATTGAAAACTTATCATACACTTGTGGATGATGCGTGTTGGGGAAATGATGGGCTGATTTGATGTCACCAGCCATGTAGTACCGCTCCCTCACCTGTAATGATGGATTCAAATTCACCATTTCCAACGCCATGATCATGAACCATGTATTTCTGAACGAGATCCGCTTTGCAATCCAATTTAGATGTGCAAACCCGAATCTCCATCATTATCCACTTTCACCAGCGCATCATAATAATTGCATGATGTGGGCTGAGCATGTCAACATTTGATTTTTTAAAACGTGGAGAAAACACACGTGATCCCCACTTTCACCAGCTAATGACCCGTCAGAAGTGCTCCTTGGCTGTTGAAAATCGTCGCTTTCACCAGCTAACGGCCCGTCAGAAGTGCTCCTTGGTTGTTGAAAATCACCGCTTTCACCAGCTAATGGCCCGTGAGAAATGCTCCTTAGCTGTCGAAAATCACCGCTTTCACCAGCTAACCATCATCTTTAAAACACGCGTTAGCTGTTGAAAGCTTTTTATGAAAATTTTAAAGAGAAGACCTTTATGGGTCGTCTTATTTCTAAGACAAAAATAAAAACCTAAGTCTTGCTACTAGAAAAGTTCAAAACCAAATTTGAGAAAACTACCAATAGCCATGCTATCAACCAAAAAATGCAACCATAGTGATGGATTCATTTTGGGAGCTAACAGAGTCTATTAAGCTAAGGAGAGGTAATGAACATATTCACAGGCTGTCTACGAGGTGGGCAGAGATCGATAACCTCTTTAGTTCTAGAGTTGATGAATGAGTGCAAGGGAGGCAAAAGAATTCTTCTGAGTGTTAAGTTCAAGAGAATCAACACAAATCTCTTAATCCTTTCAAAGCTAACAAATCTCAGAAAGAATAGCGAGATTGAAGTGTCGAAAGGGAAGGTTCCTTTGTCTAGAAGACAAATGAATGAGATATGTTCGGGAAGAGCCAAGGTCTGTTGTGACCATTGGATATGGGAAAGAGGGTGGGAGTTAACCCCTTGATTCCTTTGGACTTCACGATTTTGGTGAATTGAGCGAGTTCGTCGTAAGGGAGGTAAAATCCCCGAAGTCTCGAAGTTAATCTGGGCCTTATATTTGAGGATTCCTGGGAGCCATCCTGGCCATTAGATCTATGAGGTAGTCAGTCTAGCATTGACTACTTCGAGAGAATAGAGTCTTAGTAATGCCAAAACCCCTGAAGAACGAAGTACCGAAGTAATGTGGATCGTGGATCTGTGGATCCTTCGAGACTCCTCTCGACCATTCAATCATGGGAATGTGGGTATTTGGTTGAGAGTACGTGGACACCCATGTGTCAAGTGATGATGATGTCAAGTGTCCCACTCAAAGTGGAACACACTAGGGTATTAAGAGGTGCTTAGTCATGAGTTCCTTTGAAAATTCGTGAAGCGAAAAAGTCAATTTGTACCGTCGATCTGAGAGAGAGGATACATGGTGGAAATCCATCGAATTTGGGTGAAATTACTATGGGACAAAATGAGTGTGGAGAGTTTGAACCTCCTAAATCCCAAAGAGCCAAAGTGATTTGCAATTGTCAATATGTGGGAGACACGCATCGACATATCATTGACTTCGGGTGAAGTCACTCCCGGAGAGAAGGGGTTGTGTTAGACCAGAAATTTCAAAGGTCGAAGAGCCAGAGTTCACCTGAGTCGTTCGATAGCTAACGATAGGTGTCAACATATCTTCCATTTTGGAAGACAACCACTTCATAGGAGAAAGGTGTTGGACTGTTCGAAACTCCCGAAGCCCGAATAGCCAAAGTGATTCATGGTCATTGATTTGCAAGAGACATGCATTAAAAGATCACGTAATTCAGAAGCAAGAATAAAGCAACGCGGAGTAGAGGCTCGCTCGAAGTGGATCCCCACTACCAAACGAGAAGGACCTGTGGTGCACTATCCTTGACTCCAGAAGAAAGTACTTCGGGAGAACATATTGTTGCAATGTTCGGAACTCCCGAACATCGAAGTCCCGAAGTAAACTAGGACCTTTGATCGGCAAAGACACATGACACACGATCCTTAACTCCTGAAGAAAATGTTATGGGAAGAAAGGCTACAACAATGTCTGAAGCTCCCGAATGTTGAAGTCCCGAAAAGAACCTGAGCCGTTGATTTAAAACAGACACCTGGTGTTTTATCTAGAACTCCGAGTATGGAGTACATCAGGAGAAAATGTTGTGTGAGCGTCTGGGACTCCCAAACACCGAAGTCTCTAAGTGAATCAGGGTCATCGAAATCCCCAACGACATGCAGTGTTGGATTTGGAACTTTGAAGATTTGCCACTATGGAGGATTCACGCAGTGGTTGTCTTGATGCCTATTGTTTTGGCGTCTTTTCATAGCCCACGGTCATATGCAAGTAGAGAGGGGTGGAAGAACCCGAAGAACTTGGGAGAGGATATCTTCCAGCTCTGAGCTCAGTTCGAAGCATGGAGACGATGGCTAGAATGATCTAGAAGAGCATAATGGAATAGAGACCCCGTATAAGGGTATTGATTCTCTTAAGAAGAATGGAATTTTTACGCCCCACCATGGGTGTGTTACAAATTGGTATCAGAGCACGGAAACAACACTTGGCCTGCTTAGGCTCATGCACAAGTCGCATGAAAATATTTCTGGAGAACTTTAAGGGGTAACACCCTATCTTACCACATTCCTAAGAGGCTTAGAAAACCTCAACTAAAGAGAGGAATGATATCCTTTACTGTTGATAGATGTTTTGTAAATCGACACTGTATGTTGCTAATGTTCCCAAATAAAGAAGTTTACTTCACTGTGCAATTGTACCCATTGTTGTACAGTCATAAGATTTGGTTACCAAGGCTAAGATGAGACTGTGGAGAATATTATTGTCAAACATAAATCATCTTCATAAGTTCCTTGAGTAGAAGGATGTAGATTTAAAATACATTTGGGACTTTACCCCTACGATATTGAACCATGCTAGTCTATGACAAAGGGAGTCTAGAATTTCTTGGGAAATGAAAGTTGATCCTACAGGAATGGAATTATGCTGAAGAACACAAATATTTAAACTAAAATAGCAATGTGAACGAATGGAAAGGATCTGTAGAAGTAATTATTATTGCTTTAATGAAGGGTTAAACCTAGTATAGGTGTATAACCCCTCACGATCAAAGGAATGATTATGGTGCCCATTCCCTGAAAAAGGAGACTATGCACAACTCTCAAGTTTCAAGTGGACTAAGAAACAAATTTGGTTTCTGGGTACGGGAATTGTTGGACAGGGTTTTTTCCAATCAAGCGGATAAACAAAGTTGTAGAAATATAGAGTGATTGAGTGAGAAATCACAATAGCCTCCCTTGCTTGGTGGATAGGAAACTAATCTACCAGAGTTCTTGTGGGAGGAGGAGAGTGGCCTCCATCCCTGACTGTACTGAACAAAAGAAATAATTCTAGGTGTAATGGTCAAGACCGATCTTGACCTAAAGATAATTTGGATTTCTAAACTAGGATACTTGGTAAGTAACATAATTCAAAATTGAATTTGGGCTTTAAGGGATTAGACCAAATGGTATTAGACATTAAATTGTTAAAATTAAGATAAAATGGTTGACTAAATATTGATCCTGAATGTGGTAAAGGAAGTGTTGGGGCAGTTCTAGAAGCCCAATGGGTCAGATTGACATCCAATAGTGGATGGTGGCCATATAGATATAGTTGGAAGCTAAATTGGCTGATTTTGTTACCTTGGGCATGGTTATAACTGACCAGATTGTATTTATAAGTTGGGTAATGTTCCATGGAGGTTGAGGCAAGAGTGTTTTCTTGCTAGTTGTTATAGTATAGAAAGGGAACATAGTTATGACTATGTCTGATTCAACTTACATGTGGATGTCATGTGAATGATTGCAAGATCACAACTGAGAGGAAAGCCCGGGGTTGTGTGTCACTATGAGGTTTGTGATAAGGATGGAAACAATATCCTTGGAGGACAATCTGTAAGTATGATAGGTCCATGTGTAAATGATGCACATGCATGATGCACATATATATGTTTACTAAAGGAATAGTATGGCTGCCTTGATGAGTGATATGTAAGGCAAGAATTGCACTTGCCAAGATTAAGTGGATAACATGGATGCATGGTTGACTCCATTTTGAAGAGTCATGAAAGCTATGTTTTTAATGATAGCATAAGGGGAATGCACTCCATTCCCTCAGGAAAGACTAGTGTAAATAAATGAAAGAGTAAATGAGCAAGAATGCTCTGTTGTCATGATAAGAGGCAAATGATTTTGCCTTTGAGGGTCACATAAGAATGATTGTGAACTGTCATGAGTTAACTGAATTTAGAATAAATATGTATGTAGGCTGTGAAATATACCCATGGAAACTACACACAGACTGTTGATTATGCATATGGTTAAGTACATCATGGATGTAAGCTAACAAAACCATAGTATGTATGGATACATAATTTGGGTGTATGACAAAGATACATGTTTATATTCCTTATGGAATATTTGGTAAACAACTAAAGCTAACTCAAGGTTGAGTCCATCACAGATAGTGATGGACATGCAATATGGAAGTTGCATGCTGAGGGAGTTCACTGTGGAAGAACCATGTGAAAACTCTGTTAGGCGGTCAGAGTCACAACCTTAATAACTGCTAAGAAGCTAAGCAATGAGATACAATCTTATATATATACATATATACATATATAAGAATCCTGGATTAAATTTTGAAAGCATCATGTAATGAATAGAAGACTAATGAATGAATAATTGGGTATGTTTGGTTGAATATGCTTGGTTGAAGCCATGTTAAGAAAAGGAAGTGAGGCCTTTAGAGATGACTCAGATGGGATGAAAATTATTAGGCGGTGTAGAAAGAATTGGAAGAAGGGAAGAGCCCTAGATTATTTTCTTGCTGAGTATTATGTTTTCTTTGGAATGAGAGAGTTGGTATGTTGATGAAAGTAAATGTTTTGGCACCATAGTGATGGTGGTCATATTGTTGTAGAAACAATTGATATTTGTTTGTGTTGCACTCATGAAAACATTAAGTATAATGTGATGAAGTGCATAAACATGCGTTAGGACATGTCTGAAATGTTTTTATTGTCTTAACGTTATGCACGAAACATTTTAAAGGAAGTTGTATGAAACAAATACCCAAATAGAGTATGATTCAGAAAGAAAAACCTGACCGAATCAGGACACTCAAGAACTTCATAGAGGAAGTGAACACGAGTCGTTCATTGGGAGAAAATTGTTCTCAGTGGTCATATTGATTTCGACATCCACTGGAGTTAATGGATCAAATGCTAGTCGTTCGATAAGATCGACAACCCATATTCATTGCGAAGATCGAATGGGCACATGAGTTAACAACAGAGTCTGTGCCCATAATTTAAACTCAATATAGTTTTTTTTTGAGTTTGGGGTTCAATCGTAGATCAAACGACTTGTATTGATTGTGGAGCGTGAAGGAGGAATTAATGGGCGCGCTAGTTCAAGGCCCGCAACAAACCAACACCATTGATCTCGTCAAAGTGGATGATCAATGACCATGGTCAAAAGAGTCGAGTGAGCCCCTTTCGGATTGCAGAGATTGAACTCTTCGATAAAGAGTGAGCAAATTGAGGATTCCGCAATCACTGCGAATCGTTGATCTATGAACGATTGATGGGTGGCCCTACAAGGAACCCACATGTTAATGCCACATAAATGCGTACTGTAATTGGGTTCTGTGGTTGAATTTTGAAAATCGAGGCTCTTCTCTTAGTCTAAATTCTTGGTGAAATACTTCTATGTCGGTATTGTTGTATTTGGAATCATGTGGTTTAGAATCGATCTAGGGATAAGATTGATGACCCGTATTCATTGCGGGGAAGGTATATGCCCACGGGTTAATGTCAAGACCTGTACCCATAAATTGAACTCAATATAGTTTTGTTTTGAGTTTGGTATCCGATCATAGATCGGATGACTCGTCTCCATTGGAGAGTTCAGAAGGGGAATTAAACAGCGAGTTAGTTGAGGTTCTACAATGCCTTGTGGCCATTGGATCTGGGAGAAGGTCGATCTTCACCATCAAATTACAGACAAGGGTTTTATCCATGATCATAGCACCCAGACCCTGAAGCTGAAAGAGTAGAACTTGAAAAGAATAGAGCTGAGGTCACAACTCTCGGTCTGATGGAGAGGAAACAGAGTTCCTCTAGGCTAGTCAAGGAAGATAGAGTTTAAAATTTGTGTTAGACTATGGTCGTGATGACTGGGTCTAAGGGAATAAATGTGCTCATAGATAGCACATTGCATGGAATTTCTTGAGGAAATGCATGTTTGCATGAAAAGGGGACCTTCCGAAAATTTTTCATACATTATATGGATGTCAAAGGAATGCTTAAAAGCATTCATGTGAAACCTGGAGTTTCATGAATGACGATTTTAGGGTTGTGACCGATTCAGAGAATAAAATAAGGTTCTGCTAAAATAATAAATATGGACAAAGGATCCATATGGTAATAAGTTGGTTGAATTCAAACACACCTTGGCAGGAGTGCCTAACTTGAAAAAAAGTGATAACCTGAAATCGATGCAAGGGTGCATTGGGTATGAATGTGGCCACGAATGTTGGCACATTCATTAAAGTCAATTTATGTCTAATTTTCATTTTGAAAAGTTGATATACTAAACTAATGCATGTGTAGGGAATGGAATTTCCTTTTTCTCTGTATAATCGAATAGATAAAAGTAATTTGATTGTTAGTATGCATTGTATGAAAATATAGTGTGCATGAAAACTAACAATTTGTTTGGCTGAGGAAAGTTGACTTGTAGGAAGAGAAAGTCTTGGATATGGCAGCCTTGTAAGCCATAAGGAAGACCAAAATTGCCTATTGAGCCAAACTGCTATGGGAAGGAAAGTCCCATGAATGTTGGATTTGGTTCCATGCAGAACAGATCTAGAAATAAATATAGAACTAGAAAATCTGTGGGTGACAGATTTGTAATAAAATTATGAAATTTAGAATTTATGATGATGTCTCATGAGTTTATGTATACCCATGATACAGTTGAGAAGAAAAGATATGTCTAGAAAGGACAGATGAAGGCTCTCAAGCTGAAAATCATGAAAGAGTTCACTATTGAGACATGAGAACCCCGCGGTAAGTCATGATCACCTAGAATATGTTGTGTTGAGGTAACACAAGATGGAGGGATGCCTCAATGGAGAAATTATGAGGGATGCATTGAATGTGAGGCTCAATAAAGTCTCTGGGATTCTTCCTGTGCGAGAAAACCTTGGCAAGGTAAGACGGATCACCTGAGGAACTGTGTAACAAAGAAGGGGATGCCTAAGCCTATGCCTGGAGGGTGAGTGACTGTAAAGAAGAGGAGGCTCTAATAGTTCTTGTAAACTATTGATTGGGATCATGCACACAATGGGTATGTATGGGAAAAATAGTGAGCATGGATAGCAAGAAAACCATGTAGATGCAAACCCACGAACTACAAAGATAAGTATTGTGTTAGATTATGAAGTTTTCCTCTTGAATTTTGAACAACAGTAAGATGTTTTCACAAAAAGTTGTGATTAATGTGCTTCTTTTCCAAGAATTTATTGAAGACATGTGACGAAGGCCAAGAGTCTATAAAAGACCTGACCATGAAGAAGGATCGATATTTCTGAAGAAGCTGGAAGAGGAAATCATAATAGATGTTATTGAGAATTAACACCGAGGACGGTGTTCCTTTTTAAGGGGGAGGTGATTGTAACACCCCTGTTTCCCCTAAAATGTAATTAATCACGAAATATGATTACCATGCTAAGGCATGTGGATGATGTAAATGTATTATTGTTAAATTTCCCATAACTGACTATTGGGGGGCAACGCATTGAAGTACGAGCCATGATATCTCTAGACGAAAGAATCAGTTAGTGGAGGAAATGATTGGTGGTTGAATAATCAACCACCCCCATGAATGGAAACATGGGCTCTCAGCCCAAAGTACCACAAATACCTATAGACCCATGCTTCCTTCTGACAGAAGGAATAGGATAGGTCAAAAAAATTCCTAAAGAAGGAAGTTAGGATACATACACATAGATGGTAAGGAAAGTGGATAGAGTTAACAGATCATGTACTTCGGAAGCGAGAAGAAAGCAACGCATAGAAAAGGGTTTCCTGAAGTGGATCTCTGCTGTCAAATAACAAGGATGTGTGGTGCAGGATCCTTGAATCCAGAAGAAAGTACTTTGGGAGAACAGATTGTTGGAACGTTCAGAACTCCTGAACATTGAAGTCCCAAAGTAAACCAGGACCGTTGACGGGGAAAGACGCGTCACACATGATCCTTAACTCTAGAATAAAACGTTCTGGGAAGAAAGGCTACAACAACATCTGAAGCTCTCGAATGTCGAAGTGTGGAAAAGAACCTGAGCCATTGATTTAAAATGGACGTGTGGCGCTTGATCTAAAAATCCAGGTACGAAGTACTTCGGGAGAAAAGGTTGTGTGAGTGTCTGAGACTCCTGAACATTGAATTATCGAAGTGAACGAGGCTCGTCAAAATCCCCGAGGACACATGGCATTGGATTATGAACCTTGGATATTTTCCACTCTGGAGGATTCACGGGGTGGTTGTCTTGGCGCTTGTTGTTTTGGTGTCTGGTCATAGCCCACAGTCATATGCAAGTAGAGAGGGGTGGAAGAACCTGAAGAAATTGGGAGAGGATATCTGTTAGCTTTGAGCTCGGTTTAGAGCATGGAGACCATGGCTGGAAAGATCTAGAAGAGAAGAATGGAATAGAGACCATGTATGAGGGTATTGATTCTCTCAAGAAGAACATAATTTTTACGCCCCACCATGGGTGTGTTACATCGGTATTGTCTAACCCTCCTCCACAATCAAATGAACCTTAACTCTCACAAATGGTTTCTTGTCACTGAAGGATTTTGTGGAGGAGTACAAGTTCTAGCGATTTCAAATTAATGGTGGGAAAGATTCCTTTTATGAGTATCAATGAATAGTTTAGCCTTGTCTTGGCCATCATCATTGTTTATCATGGGGATAAATTGATAAATATAGGAGAGGATTCATCTCTGGTTATTGATTTCGATTGCATTTTTCTTCCTAATTGTGTGTGGAGTTGTTTAGATCTATTTATCAATGATCCTATGGCTCCACGAGCAGGTCGTGCCAAGGCTTTTGTTGTTAGAAAGACCATAGCAGCTCATGCCAAGGATTGTTTTGTTAGAAAGGCCAGAGCGAATCATGTTGCAAAGCAAGAAATGACCCATTATCAGAGCTTTGTTCCCCCTATAGCTAAATAGGCCATGCAACATGAGCATCTAAGGTTCTAAGTTTTTGTTTTCCTTTAGATATCCATAATATCTAGTTATTGATTTTTTGTTTATGCATGAAATAGATAAAATGTGAAAAATGCAGAACAATAAAATACAATCTCACCATCCACAAATAAACAAAAGATATGACCTAGGAAACCCAATTTGGGAGAAAACCCAACTTGAAGGTGAGGTTGTTCTGCTCTCTTTTCTTTGGTATAGAAATGATCCAAGTACAAAGAAAGAGACACTCTATGTGGAGTTGCCTTTGAACTGTGGTCTGTATGGCTGCTACATAATATCTCCTCCTCCATTATGCTCACATAATACCACTCTCAAATTATTTTCTCAACTATGGAACAAGATACAATGCAAAATAATGGAACCCCTTCTCCTCCTAGTGGCCCGATATTTAGCATAGCCCGATAACCATCTAGGGGTAGGTTTTTTACTTCCCCAACCCTAAATTATGATAGGGTTTTGGACCTTCTATAATATTCTTGAAATCACATATGAGGCTAGCCCTGTATGCATGAGTATTTGGGGATGACGTGGCATTATCTCGTACTATTGTGGTCAACACAGTATGGAAACTTACGGGAGACATAAATTTTGCATACACACTCCAATTGACACATGGTCTACACCATTGGAAAGGTCTCGAAGTGTAGAATACCTTCAAGGGTGAGGACACATGTTTGGAAACCAAAACCCCCAAAAGCGTTATTTATTGCCTCAAAATGGCTTTGGCAGGTTCGAGACCCCAATTTTCCAAACTGGGACATGCCATTAAAATGGCCTTGCAAGTTGATTCCTCCAATGTTTTCCACTCTAAAAGCATCGAGATAGATGAAAAATAATATAATGATTGAACATGGATCATAACTCCACATTTAGAGAGGCTTTTGTTCCCCAAAATCTTTATTTAATGAGGTGAGTAAATTTTCCCTTTACCTTCTCCCTCGAGTACCACTTTGTTTTTCTTGGAAGTTGTCCTTTCAACCAAATTTTCCAAAGGTCATGTTTCCCTGTCTTGTAGTTCTTGACAACTTTTACAAAACTATGTCATCTAGAAACTCTTCTTGAGCATCTGGTGCTAAGTCCTCTATGGAAGGTAGGACCTGCTCCGCCTCCTAATCCAACATGGAAGGATTATAGATTTTGAGATTATCCACATTCACTACTGAGTAAATGCGCATGTATGGGGGTAGACTGAGTCCTTTGGCATTATCTCCTACCTTTTTCAATACCTCAAAAGGACCATACCACAAAGCCTTGATATTCTTACCAGGACCTTGTAGCCTTTCCTTATTTAGATGTAACCATACCATGTCTCCCACTTTAAATTTTCTCTATGTTTTGTGTTGGTCATGTCTAGCTTTGTACTTTTCATGTGACTTCTTTAGTGTCTATTGTACTTGAAAATCAATCTTATTGATCTTCTCGACAATTTCTTTTTCTCCTAAGGAAGATCTTGTGAGGTCCTCCCTCACTCCTCTATGTTGTCCATACACAACATCTAAGGGTGAAGGTGGTAAATATCCAAATCCAGATTCAAAAGGCTCCTTACCAATAGAAGTGTGGACTGAGCTCTTATAAGATTATTGTATATAGATCATATTTTCATCCCAAGTATTCGAATACTTTGTTGGATTCCTTATAGGGGGGGTGAATCAGTAATAGCATAATTATAATCATTTTTCTTCAAATTTCATATCAATGTAGAATTCTTATCCAATAATGAGCAATAAGAAATAAACAATCACACACATACACAGTACACCAGTGTTTTATGGGGAAACCCAAATCAGGAGAAAACCATGAAATGCTTTTTCTTATATGTCTTCAAGAATTACATTACCAACTTCCTTTGTTTTCCAGCTACAACTAGAAGGAGGCTCCAACCCACTATTTTCTCAGGCTACAACCTGAAGGAAGCTCCAACTCCCCAATTCTCTGGTTACAACCAGAAGGACGCTGCAACCCCTATCTTCTCCGGCTACAACCGGAAGGTGGCTACAACCACCTATACTTGCCTCATCCAACCACCTTGAAGTAGAAGTAGAATGATGGAACCAATGTCAACCTGTCACTATGAGATATACTATTGTACAACTGTATAAACCTGTACCACTGCCATGTATCCAATCTGTACAACCCCTAAAATCAAACTGCATCTTAACTAAGCATGTATCTACAAAAATGCAATAGATACATGACCTGTAGTGATGCACCCTACATATGTACGTGCCCTATCTGTTATGTAGCCCGCATATGTTTTATGAAGCTAGGGTTTCCTTTCACTTGAAAACTTTTGACCCTCTGTAACTTCTTTCACATAAATCTATATCCTGTCACTATATCTAGACTGTAACTGTACCCTGTGCATGCATCCTCATACATAACCTCTACTCAAGGAAAGTATGTCTCTCTCTAGTCATGTGCCATATAGGTATGTGTAATCATGAACAAGTATAATATCCCTGACATGATCTTAGTCATCAACCCCTTTTTGATATTCAATTTCTCAATTCATCAATAAATACAAGATCTCAACCATGTACCATAAAAACTCTTAGCCATATGCTAAGAAATACAAGATGTGCCTCAACAAGAAGTATCAATGATAAATATACCAACACTGTATTTCTGTATATCTAACTTATACAGAAGATCCCATGTAGCCACTAGTCTCTCTAGGGAGAATCCTCAAATATCCATTGTCATTCCTCATGCATACATCAAAATCCAACTATTCATAGAAATAAGACATACCTTTTGAACCAATGGATGGATCTTATGTATCTGAGCACTCTAGACCTTCCTGGGAGCTTGATCTCAGAATCTAGAACCTCTGCACCTTCATCTTCTCAAGTTTCATGGCTTTATCAACATATACTCACCCTATACATAGTCATCCCACATACATACTCACCCTATACACAGCGAGCTCGCATATACCTTCAATGTATACGCACCCTATACACAGACAACCCGCGTATGCATCAGAAAATGGGGTTTTCTGTAAATCTGAGAATTTTTCCGTCAACCCTTCATGCTACCTCAGACGTTCACTACTTCATATGTATCCACAAGTATTTACAAGAATATTTACACAAGAAAATAGATATACAAAATGTACAAGTGTCTGTTTAATGAGTGAGCTTTGCCTCTTATTTATATCTTCATGTAGCCTTGCACTTTCCTTATTTTAGGCCTTCTTTATTTAAAATAATTTCTTTTGCAAATCACTTTGACCCTTGCGGGCTTCTATAAGACTTATGAGGGGTTATCCAACTTTGTATGGTCATAACTCTCTAACCGTGAGGAGTTATGTGACGTTCCACATAGCACCGGGAAAGGCATGATAAGAACTATCTATCTAGGATAGTTTCCCTAACAAATTCACTGTCCTTCAACTCATTATTCCAAAATTAAGCATGGGTTCTCTGACTCCAGAAAGCATATTCCCATGAGGGCTTTCACCATAAGGGGACCACTTTGGAGTTCATCCATATTTACTTCTTATCAACCATGACGAGACAATAATGAGTCATATTTACATCAAACAATCTTGGGTCCATTACCCAAACCTTTGTATTGCGGGGCTTTCTTCAAGGGTTGACATTAATGACAACCAACCTTAATCAACAATCTCCCCCTTTGGCATTGATGGCAACACTCTAATGCAATACTGAAATCATATCACTCATGCTCCCCCTGGAACCATGCCTTTGTCATCTACATATGATAAATCTGCTCACCCTGGAACCATGCCTCTATCCTCTACATCTGATAAAACTGCTCCCCCTAGAACCATGCCTCTATCCTCTGTCTCTGTCCTCTACATCTGATAAATCTCTCCCCTTTTGTCATTAATGGCAAAGGTATATTTGCATTCGGGTTTGCTCCCCCTGACTAAACTGTCCTCTTATGGTGCTTCCTCATGTAAATCTAAGACAAATAAGATAAGCATTCATAAACATTCAAAAAGCATTAATTTTGGAGTAGAAATAACTCCAAGTCTTTGGTGAAGATATTCAAAGGCTTCCCGTGGTAGTGGTTTTGTAAAGATATCTTCCACTTGTTCTTTTGTGCCCACATACTCAACTCTGATATTCTTTTCTGCAACCAGCTTCCCTAGAAAATGACACTTGATTGTAATGTGCTTCATCTTGGAGTGCATCACCGGGTTTTTCGAGATACTGATGGTGCTTGTATTATCACAATATATTATAATGGGCTCATCATACTCAACCTATATATCTGTCATAGTTTGTTTCATCCAAAGAACCTGTGTACAACATGATGTTTCAACAATATACTCTGCCTCAACTGTAGATAAAGATACTGATGATTGTTTCTTTCTTATCCATGATACTAAACACTCACCCAAGTAGAACGTTGCTCCATTGGTGCTTCGTTGGTCATCAATACAACCTACCCAATCTGCATCTATGTAGGTAATAAGTGATAGATCCTTTCCTTTTGGATACCTTAAACCAAACTCTTTTGTTCCTTTGAAATATCTGAAAATCCTCTTTACTACTAATACATGTGATTCCTTTGGTGCTGCTTGAAATCATGCCACCTGTCCAACTGCCTGCATTACATCTAGTCTGGATGTTGTCACATATAGTAGGATACTAATCATTGACCTGTATTTCCTCTGATATGTAGACTTAGAATCATCATCTTTTCTCAACTTGCAACTGGTTTGCATGGGAGTGATAAGTGGTTTGCAATCTTCCATTCTGAACTTCTTTAGCATTTCTATGATATACTTGGTTTGAGAAATAAAAATTCCTTGGTTGATTTGACGTATCTAAAGTCCCATAAAAAAGGATATTTCTCCAAGTAACAACATTTCAAATTCATTTTGCATATCTTTTGAAAATTTATGGCTTAACCTGTCATCATCACTACCAAAAATAATATCATCAACATAAACTTCAATTAATAAAATATTACCTTGACTTACCTT
>ML807174.1:185797-198136 GCA_009831015.1 Picea engelmannii
CATGGATATTCCACTGGAACAGTTCATCACACTAAATTTAATAAAATACTGAAAATTTTACTATTGAGGTTATTTTTCCTTTAGATCTCCATAATATCTAGTTATTGATTTTCTTCTTATGCATGAAATAGATAAAATGTGAAGAATAGAGAACAGTAAAATACAATCTCACCATCCAAAAATAAACACAAGATATGACCTGGAAAACACAATATGGGAGAAAACCCAACCAGAAGGTGAGGTTTCTCTTCTCTCTTTTCTCTGGTATAGAAATGATGCAAGTACAAAGAAAGAGACACTATTTATGGAGTTTCCTTTGAACTGTGGTTTATATGGCTGCTGAATAATTTCTCCTCCTCTGTTATGCTCACATAACACCACCCGCATATGTTTTTCTCAGCTATGGAACAAGATACAATGAAAAATAATGGAACCAGTTCTCCTCCTGGTGCCTTGATAGCCATCTAGTGGTAGGTTTTTTTACTTCCTCAACCCTCAATTGTGATAGGGTTTTTGACCTTCTAGAATATTCTTGAAATTACATATGAGGCTAGCCCCATATGCATGAGTAACAGGAGTTGATGTGGCATCCTCTTGTACCATGGTGGTCAACATGACAGGTCAACTTGCGGGAGTAATAACTTTTGCATAGCACTCCAATTGACGCATGATCTACACCATTCAAAGGTCTCGAAGTGTAGAATACCATCAAGGGTAAGGAAACATTTTTTTGGACACTAGAACCCAAAAAAATGCTAATTAGTAACTGAAATGGCTTCAGAAAATTCCAAACCCCAATATTCGAAAATGGTACATACCACTAAAATGTCCTTGCAAGCTGATTCCTCCAATGTTTTCCACTCTAAAGGCATTGATATAGATGACAAATAATATAATGATTGAATCTAGATCATACCTCCCCATTTAGGGAGGCTTTTGGTCCCCAAAATCTTTACAAAATGAAGTGAGGAAATTTTCCCTCTACCTTCTTCATAGAGTACCACTTTGTTTTTCTTGGAAGTTGTCCTTTCAAACCAGTCTTCCAAAGGTCATGTTGCCCCTATCTTGTAGTTCTGGATAGATTTTGAAAAACTATGTCCTCTACTAACTTTTCCTCGGCATATAGTGCTAAGCCCTCTATGGAAGGTAGGACCCACTCCTCCTAATGATGCAACATGGAAGGCTTATAGAGTTTGATATTCTCCACATTCACTACTGAGTAAATACACATGTATGGGGGTAGAATGAGTTTGTAGGAATGATCTCCACCCTTTCCCAATACCTCAAAAGGACCATACCAAAAATCCTTGATATTCTTACCAAGGCCATGTAGCCTTTCCTTATTTATTTGTAACCATAATATGTCTCCCACTCTAAATGTTCTCTCTGTTCTATGCTAGTCATGTCTAGCCTTGTACTTTTCCTGCAATTTCTTCAATGTCTCTTGAACTTACAAATAAATCTTCCTAATCTTATCAACAATTTTCTTTTCTTTTAATGCATCTCCTATGAGGTCCTCCCTCACTCCTCCTTGTTGTCCATACACAACATCTAAGGGTGAAGGTGGAAAATATACAAAGAAATTTTCAAAAGGTTCCTTACCAGTAAAAGTCTGGACTGCTCTGCAAAAGAGACCTGATTAGGTGACAACTGGTGAGAGGCACCGGGACAATGACACAAGTGGCATCGGCACAGTTTTTAAAATGTACATGTGGGTTACAGCCCTTTTTCGCATGCTCCCCACTAGGTCTTCATTTAATTTGATTGTAACACCAATATTTTCCCTAGCTTGTAATTAATCATAAAATATGATTACCATGCTAAGGTATGTGAATGATGTAAATGCATTATTGTTAAATTGCCCATAACTGACTGTTGGGGGGTGAATCCTTGAAGTACAATCCATGATATCTCTATAGGAAAGAATCACTTAATGAAGGAAAGGAATTTTGGTTGAATAATCAACCACCCCCATGAATGGAAACATGGGTTGTCAGCCCAAAGTACCACATAGACCTACAAACCCGAGCTTCCTTCTGCCAGAAGGAATAGGATAGGCTGAAAAACTTCCTAAAGAAGGAAGGTAAGATACATACACAGAGATGGTAAGGAAAGGGGACAACAAGAAGAGAGACACCAGATGAGAGTGCTAGCTCGGAAGGAGATGCACGAACCAAAAGGAGGTGAAGAGAACATGACCTGAAGGACCCAAACGTGAGCTTGATGTTGAGGAAGCATCTGATAAACCTTGCAGGGATACTATGACAGATAGAAGGTCTTTGAGAGATGACATAGTTCCCTAGTGATATCATGGCTTGCCACGAGGGTGGCTAGAGTGCTAAGGATGAATGCCTTTGAGCCTATGGTTGGGTGGAAAGGCACACACCCACAGTCAATCAATTGGCTGCAACATGTAATAGATAAGTATTCTCATATCCAGTGTAATTGAATTGTAACTGGAAATTAAAGTTGGATATCCTATGAATGTTTCAAGGATGTGCATATTTGCTTAATGGTTACATTTTATCCCTTTAATTTTTCCTAATTATTTTTTTAAGCAAGTAAGGAATTATTTAGCTTGTATACATAAATTTTTTAGCCCTGTGGTGGCTCAAGTTAAAATAAATGAACTATGAGTCTGTCGAACTTGGGCATAGTTTGACGTGTGCATGTAGACACTCCTAGTCATTATGAGTCTCCTGGAGGAAGGAGTCTATTAAGCGAAGGAGAGGTAGTGCACATATGCACAGGCTCTCTGCGAGGTGGGAAAAGGCTGATAACCTCTTAAGTTCTAGATTTGATGAATGAGTGCAAGGGGTGTGAAAGAATTCTTCTAAGTGTTAAGTTCAAGAGAAACATCACAAAGCTCTTAAGCCTTTCAGAGCTAACAAATCTCAGGAAGAATAGAGAGATTGAAGAATAGAGAGATTTGTTAGCTCTGAAAGGCTTAAGAAAAACTCTACTGAAGAGAGGAATGAGATCCTTTACTATTGATAGATGTTTTGTAATTCGACACTGTATGTTGCTAATGTTCCCAAATAAAGAAGTTTACTTCACTGTGCAATTGTATGCATTGTTGTACAGTCGTAAGATTTGGTTACCAAGGCTAAGATAAGCCCGTGGAGAATATTATTGTCAAACATAAATCATCTGCATAAGTTCCTTGAGTGGAAGGATGTATATTTAAAATACAGTTGGTCCTTTACCCCAACAATATTGAACCATGCTAGTCTGTGACAAAGGGAGCCTAGAATTTCTTGGGAAATGAAATTCGATCCTATAGAAATGGGATTATGCTAAATAATACTAATATTTAAACTAAAATAACAATGTGAAAGGATGGAAAGGATCTGTAGCAGTAATGATTACTTCTTTAATGAAGCGTTAAACCTATTACAGTGTATAACCCCTCACAATCAGAGGAATGATTATGGTGACCATTCTCTGAAAAAGGAGAGCATGCGCAACTCTCAAGTTTCAAGTGCACTGAGAAACAAATTTGATTTTTGGGTACGGAAATTGCTGGACAAGGTTTTTTCCAATCAAGCTGATAAACAAAGTTGTAGAAATATAGAGTGATTGAGTGAGAAATCACAATAGACTCCCTTGCTTGGTGGATATGAAACTAATCTGCCAGAGCTCTTGTGGGAGGAGGAGAGTGGCCTCCATCCATAACTGTACTGAACAGAAGGAATAATTCTAGGTGTAATGGTCAAGATCAATCTTGACCTAAAGATACTTTGGATTTCTAAACTAGGATACTTGGTAAGTAACACAATTCAAAATTGCATTTGGGATTTAAGGGATTAGTCCAAATGGTATTAGACATTAAATTGTTAAAATTAAGATAAAATGGTTGACTAAATGTTGATCCTGAATGTGGTAAAGGAAGTGTTGGGGAACTTCTAGGAGCCCAATGGGTCAGATTGACATCCAATAGTGGATGGTGGCCATATAGATATAGTTGGAAGCTAAATTCGCTGATTTTGTTACCTTGGGCATGGTTATAACTTCCTAGATTGTATTTGTAATTTGGGTAATGTTCCATGGAGGTTGAGGCAAGAGTGTTTTCTTGCTAGTTGTTATAGTATAGAAAGGGAACATAGTTATGACTATGTCTGATTCAACTTACATGTGGATGTTGTGTGAATGACTACAAGCTCACAACTTAGAGGGAAGCCCAGGGTTATGTGTCCCTATGGGGCTTGTCATAAGGATGGAAACAATATCATTGGAGGACGATCTGGAAGTATGATAGGTCCATGTGTAAATTATGCACATGCATGATGTAAGGATATATGTATACTAAAGGAATAGTATGGCTGCCTTGATGAGTGATATGTAAGGCAAGAATTGCACTTGCCAAGATAAAGTGGATAACATGGATGAATGGTTGACTCCATTTTGAAGATTCATGAAAGTTCTATTTTGAATGATAGCATAAGGGGAATGCACTCCATTCCCTTGGGAAAGACTAGTGTAAATAAATGAATGAGTAAATGAGCAAGAATGCTTTGTTGTCATGATAATAGGCAAATGATTCTTCTTTTGAGTGTCACATGAGAATGATTGTGAACAATCATGAGTTGACTAATTTTAGAATAGAGATGTATGTAGGCTATGAAATATACCCATGGAAACTACACACAAACTATTGATTATGCATATGGTTAATTACATCATGGATGTAAGTTAACAAAACCATAATATGTATGGATACTTAATTTGGAAGCATGACAAAGATACATGTTTATATTCCTTATGGAATATTTGGTAAACAACTAAAGCTTACTCAAGGTTGAGGCCATCATAGATAGTGATGGACGTGCAATAAGGAAGTTGCATGCTGAGGGAGTTCACCATCGAAGAACTATGTGAAAACTTTGTCAGGAGGTTAGAGTCACAACCTTAATAACTGTTGAGAAACTAAGTAGTGAGCTACAATATTATATATATATATATATATATATATATATATATATATATAAGAATCCTGGATTAAATTTTGAAAGCATCATGTAATGAATAGAAGACTAATGAACGAATAAATGAGTATGTTTGATTGAATAGGCTTGGTTGAAGCCATGTTAAGAAAAGGCAGTGAGACCTTTAGAGATGACTTAGTTGGGCTGAAAAGTCTCAGGTGGTGTAGAAAGAATTGGAAGAAGGGGAGAGCCCTAGATTATTTTCTTTTTGAGTATTATGTTTTCTCTTGGATGAGAGAGTTGGTACGCAGATGAAAGTAAATGTTTTGGCACCATAGTGATGGTGGACGTATTGTTGTATAAACAATCGAGATTTGTTTGTGTTGCACTCATGAAAACATTAAGGATAATGTGATGAAGCGCATAAAGATGCGCTAGGACATGTATGAAATTTTTTTATTGTCTTAACGTTATGCATGAAACATTTAAAAGGCAATTGTATGCCACAAATACCCAAGTAGAGTATGATTCAAAAAGAAAACCCTAATCGAATCATGACACTCAAGAACTTGACAGAGGAAGTGAACACGAGTCGTTCATTGGGAGAAAACCATTCTCAGTCGTCAGATCGATTTCGAGATCCACTGGAGTTAACGGATAAAATGTCAGTTGTTCGATAAGATCGGCGACCCATATTCATTGAGGAGATAAAATGGGCACAGGAGTTAAGAATGGAGTCTATGCCCATAATTTAAACTCAATATATTTTTGTTTTGAGTTTGGGGTTCGATTGTAGATCGAACAGATCGTATTGATTGCGGAGTGCGAAGGCGGCATTAACTGGTGCACTAGTTCATGGTCCGCAATAAACCGACACTGTTGATCTCGTTGAAGTGGATGATCAATGACCATGATTAAAAGAGTCGGGTGAGCACCTTTCGGATTGCGGAGATTGAACTCTTTGATAAAGAGCGAGGACATTGGGGATTCTGCAATCACTGCAAACCTCTAATATGTGAACAATCGATGGGTGGACCTGCAAGGATCCCATGTGTTAATGCCATGTAACGCATACTATGATTGGGTTCTATGGTTGAATTTGGAAAATCAAGGCTTTGCTCTCAATCTAAATTATTGGTCAAATACTTCTATGTCGGGATTGTTGTATTTGGAATCATGTGGTTTAGAATCAATCTAGGGAAAATATCAACGAGCCATATTCATTGTGGGGAAGGTATATGCCTGTGGTTTAATGTCAAGACCTGTACCCATAAATTGAACTCAATATAGTTTTGTTTTGAGTTTGGGATCTGATCATAGATCAGACGACCCATCTCCATTGCAGAGGTCAGAAGGAGAATTAAACTGCAAGTTAGTTGAGGTTCTACAATCCCTTGCAGTGGTTGGATATAGGGGAACACGGATCTTCACCGCTGAATTGCAGACAAGGGGTTTAGCCAGGATCATAGCCCCCAGAAACCGAAGCTGAAAGAGTAGCACTTGAAAATAATAGAGCTGAGGTCACAACTCTCGGTCGCATGGAGAGGAAACAGAGTTCCTTCGGGCCATTCAAGGAAGATAGAGTTTAAACTCTGCGTTAGACTGTGGTCATGAGAACTAGGTCTAAGTGAATAAAGGTGCTCATAGCTAGCACATTGCATGGAATTTCTTGAGGAAATGCATTTTTTCATGAAAAGGGGACCTTCTGAAAATTTTGCGTACATTATATGGATGTCAAAGGAATGCTTAAAAGCCTTCATGTGAAACCTGGAGTTTCATGAATGACAATTTTAGGGATGTGATCGATTCAGAGAATAAAAGATGGTTCTGCTAAAATAATAAATATGGACAAAGGATCCATATGGTAATAAGTTAGTTGAATTGAAACACACCTTGGCAGGAGTTCCTAACCTGAAAAAAAGTGATAACCTGAAATCGATGCAAGGGTGCATTGGGTATGAATGTGGCCACAAATGTTGGCACATTCATTAAAGTCAATTGATGTCTAATTTTCATTTGGAAAAGTTGATATACTGAACTGATGCATGTGTAGGCAATGAAATTTCCTTTTTCTTTGTATAATCGAATAGATAAAAGTAATTTGATTGTTAGTATGCATCGTATGAAAATATAGTGTGCATGAAAACTAACAATTTGTTTGGCTGAGGAAAGTTGACTTGCAGGAAGAAAGAGTCTTGGATATGGAAGTGTTGTAAGCCATAAGGAAAACCAAAATTTCCTGTCGAGCCAAACGGATATGGGAAGGAAAGTCCCATGAATGGTGGATCTAGTTCCGTGCGGAACAGATCTAAAAATAAATATAGAACTGGAAAATCTGTGGGTGATAGATTTGCAATAAAATTTTAAAATTTAGAATTTATGATGATGTCTCATGAGTTTCTGTATACTTGTGATACAAGTGAGAAGAAAAGATATGTCTAGAAAGGAAATATGAAGGCTCTCAAGTTGAAAATCATGAAAGAGGTCACTATTGAGACATGAGAACCCCGTGGTAAGTCATTATCGCCTGGAATATGTTGTGTTGAGGTAACACAAGCTGAAGGGATGCCTCGACAAACAAATTCTGAGGGATGCATCGACTGTAAGGCTCAATAAAGTCTTTGGGATTCTTCCTGTATGAGAAAACCTTGGCAAGGAAAGATGGATCACCTGAGGAAATGTATAAAAGAGAAGGGGATGCCTAAGCATGGGCCTGGACAGTGAGTGACTGGAAGGAAGTGGAGGCTCTGATAGTTCTTGTAAACTATTGATTGGGATCATGCAGACAATGGGTATGTCTGGAAAAAATAGTGAGGCTAGATAGCAAGAAAACCACATGGATGCAGACCCATGAACTGCACAGATAAGTATTGTGTTAGATTATGAAGTTTTCCTCTTGAATTTTGAACAATAGTAAGATGTTTTCACAAAAAGTTGTGATTAATGTGATTCTTTTAAAAGAATTTATTGAAGACAGGTTATGAAGGCCAAGAGTCTATAAAATACCTGACCTTGAAAAATGATCGATATTTCTGAAGCAGCTGGATGAGGAATTCATAATAGGTGTTATTGAGAAATAAAACTGAGGATGATGTTCCTTTTTAAGGGGGAGTGGATTGTAACACCCCTACTTCCCCCATCTTGTAATTAATCATAAAATAGGATTGCCATGCTAAGGCATGTGGATGATGTAAATGTATTATTGTTAAGTTTCCCATAACTGACTATTGGGGGGTGATGCATTGAAGTACTAGCCATGATATCTCTAGAGGAAAGAATCAGTTAATGAAGAAAAGTACTGGTGGTTGAATAATCAACCACGCCCATGAATGAAACATGGGTTGTCATCCCGAAGTACCACAAAGACCTGCAGACCTGAGCTTCCTTCTGACAGAAGGAACAGGATAGGTCAAAAAGCTTCCTAAAGAATGAAGGTAAGATACATACACATGGACGGTAAGGAAAATGGACAGAAATAAAAGATACACCAGACGAGAGCGCAAGTTCAGGAGGATATGGATGAACCAAAAGGAAGTGAAGAGAACATGACCTGAAGGACCCAAATGCGAGCTTGATGCTGAGGAAGCATATGATAAACCTCATAGAGATACTGTGATAGAGAGAAGTTCTCTGAGAGATGGCATAGTTCCCTAGTGATATCATGGCTTGGCACAAGGGTGGCCAGTGTGCCAAGGATGAATGCCTCTGAGCCTATGGTTGGGTGGAAAGGCACACACCCACATCTAGTTAGTTGGCTGCAACCTGTAGTAGATAAGTATTCTCATATCTTGTGTAATTAAATTGTAACTGGAAATTAAAGTTGGATATCCTATGAATGTTTCAAGGATGTGCATATTTGATTAATGGTTATACTATATCCCTTTAATTCTTCCTGATTCTATATTTAAGAAAGTAAGGAATTATCTAGCTTGTATACATTAATGCTTGAGCCCTGTGGTGGCTCAAGTTAAAATAAATGAACTGTGAGTTTGTTGACCTTGGGCATAAATTCACGTGTGCATGTCGACACTCCCAGTCATTCTGAGTCTCCTGGAGGAAGGAGTCTATTAAGCTCAGGAGAGCTAGTGCACGTATGCACAGGCTCTTTGCAACGCATGCAATGACCGAGAACCTCTTAAGTTCTAGAGTTAATGAATGAGCACAAGGGGTGCGTGGAAGAATTCTTCTAAGTGTTAAGTTCAAGAGAAAGATTGCAAAGCTCTTAATCCTTTCAAAGCTAACAAAGCTCAGGAAGAATAGAGAGATTGAAGTATCCAAAGGGATGGTTCCTTTGTCCAGAAGATGAACGAATGATATCTGTTCGAGAAGATCCAAGTTCTGTTGTGATTCTTGGATACGGAAAAGAGTGTGGGAGTTAATCCCTTGAGTCCTTAGGACTTCACGAGTTCGATGAATTGAGCAAGTTCATCGTAAGGAAGTTAAAATCCCCAAAGTCCCAAAGTCCCAAAGTTAAACTGGGCCTTAGATCTGAGGATGCATGGGAGCCATTCCGATCGTCAGATCTATGAGGTAGTCATTCCGGTGTTGACCACTTCGGGAGAATAAAGTCTTAGTAACGCCAAAACTCCTGAAGAATGAAGTAGAGAAGTAATGTGGACTATGGATCTATGGATCCTTAGGGACCCCTCTCGACCGTTTGATCAAGGGAATGTTGGTATTACATCGAGAGCACGTGGGGACCCATGTGTCCCACTCGGAGTGGCACACATTGGGGTATGAAAAGGTGGTTATCCATGAGTTCCTTTGAAAATCCGCAGAGTGATGGAGTTCGTCTATATCGTTGATCTGGGAGAGAGGGTACGTGGTGGAAATTAGTCGACTTCGGGTGAAATTACTCCGAGAGAAAATGAGTGTGGAGAGGTTGAACCGCTCGAAGCTTGAAGAGCCAAAATTATTTGTAGTCATTGATCTGTGGGAGACACGCGTCGACAGATCATCGACTTCAGGTGAAGTCACTACGGGAGAGAAGTGGATGTGTTGGACTAGAACTTCTGAAGGCCAAAGAGATGGAATTCATCTGAGTTGTCTGAAAGCTGAGGACTTGTGTCAGCAGATCTTCCATTTCGGAAGATAGCCACTTTGGAGGAGAAAGGCATTGGAGTGTTCGAAAATCTTGAAGCTCAAATAGCCAAAGTGATTCATAGCCATCAATCTATGAGAGACACACATTAACAAATCACATACTTCGAAAGCGAGAAGAAAGAAATGTAGAGCAGAGGGTTTCCTGGAGTGGATACCTGCTGTCAAATGAGAAGGATGTGTGGTGCATGATCCTTGAATATGGAAGAAAGTACTTCATGAGAAGAGATTGTTGGAACGTTCAGAACTCCCGAAGGTCCTATTCCCAAAGTAAACCAGGACCATTGACCGGGAAAGATGTGTGGCACACGATCCTTAACTCCAGAAAAAAACATTCCGGGAAGAAAATCTGAAACAACATCTGAAGCTCCCAAATGTCGAATTCCTGAAAAGAACCTAAGTCGTTGATTTAAAATGGACGTGTGGCGCTTGATATAGAAATCCAGGTACAGAGTACTTTGGGAGAAAAGGTTGTGTGAGCATTCGAGACTCTTGAACACTAAAGTCTTGAAGTGAATCAGGGTCATCGAAATCCTCGAGGACACATGGCTTTAGATTGTGAACTTTGGATATTTTCCACTCCGAAGGATTCACATGGTGGTTGTCTTAGGGCCTGTTGTTTTTGCGTCTGGTCATAGCCCACAGTCATATGCAAGTAGAGAGGGGTGGAAGAACTTGGGAGAGGATATCTGTAGGCTCTGAGCTCGGTTCAAAGCATGGAAACCATGGCTGAAAATATCTGGAAGAGTACAATGGAATAGAGACCACGTATGAGGGTATTGATTCTCTTATTAAGAACATAATTTTTACACCCCACCATGGGTGTGTTACATTGGTCTTTTCTGACCCTCCTCCACAATTGAATTTACCTTACTTTCTCACAAATGATTTCTTGTCACTTTCGGATGTTGTGGAGGAGTACAAGTTCTAGCAGGTTCAAATTAATGGTGGGAAAGATTCCTTTTATGCGTATCAGTGACAAGTTTAGCCTTGTCCTGGTCATCATCATTGTTGATCATGGGGATAAATTTCTAAATATAGGCAAGGATTCATATTTGGTTATTGATTTCGATTGTGTTTTTCTTCCTAATTGTGTGTGGATCTGTTTGGGTCTATTTATCAATGATCCTATGGCTCCACGAGCAGGTCATGCCAAGGATTTTGTTGTTAGAAAGAACATAGCATCTCATGCCAAGGATTTTATTGTTAGCAAGACTAGAGCGAATCTTGCTGCAAAGGAAGCAATGACCCATTATCAGAGCTTTGTTCCCCCTTAGCTAAATAGGCCATGCAACATGAGCATCTAAGGTTCTAAGGTTCTTTTTCCTTTAGATATCCATAATATCTAGTTACTGATTTTTTGCTTATGCATGAAATAGATAAAATGTGAAAAATACAGAACAATAAAATACAATCTCACCATCCACAAATAAACACAAGATATGACCTGGGAAACCCAATCTAGGAGAAAACCCATCTTGAAGGTGAGGTTGCTCTGCTCTCTTTTCTTTGGTATAGAAATGATGCAAGTACAAAGAAAGAGACACTCTATGTGGAGTTTCCTTTGAACTGTAGTCTGTATGGCTGCTGCATAATCTCTCCTCCTCTATTATGCTCACATAATACCACTCTCAGATGTTTTTCTCAGCTATGGAACAAGATACAATGCAAAATAATGGAACCCCTACTCCTCCTAGTGGCCTGATAATTAACATAGCTCGATAACCATCTAGGGGTAGGTTTTTGACTTCCCCAACCCTAAATTATGATAGGGTTTTGGACCTTCTATAACATTCTTCAAATCACATACGAGGATAGCCCCATATGCATGAGTAATGGGGCATGACATGGAATTATCTCATACCATTGTGGTCAACACAATATGGAAAATTGCAGGAGATGTAACTTTTGCATACACACTCCAATTGACGCACGGTCTACACCGTTGGAAAGGTCTCAAAGTGTAGAATACCTTCAAGGGTGAGGACACATTTTTGGACACCAAAACCCCGAAAAGCACTATTTATTGCCTCAAAATTGCTTCGGTAGGTTCGAGACCCCAATTTTCCAAACTGGGACTTGCCACTAAAATGGCCTTGCAAGCTGATTCCTCCAATGTTTTCCACTCTTAAAGCATCGAGATAGATGAAAAATAATATAATGATTGAATTTGGATCATACCTCCACATTTAGGGAGGATTTTGTTCCCCAAAATCTTTATTGAATGAGGTGAGTAAATTTTCCCTTTACCTTCTCCCTCGAGTACCACTTTGTTTTTCTTGGAAGTTGACCTTTCAACCCAATTTTCCAAAGG
>ML807174.1:213422-228580 GCA_009831015.1 Picea engelmannii
ACTACAACACTAAGTGCTTTTGGAATTGAGCATATATAGTGCGCAGCTATCTTTGAAACAAAAGACTTCCCTGGGTTGATAATTTATGTTTCACTTGGTTGTTTGAAATTAATTAAGCAATTATAGTGACCAACAGTAAGGCCTGTGGCCCATTGTTATTAGGTCTCCTGAAACCTCTATTATCAACATTCTGGGGATTTCTGTACATGGGCTTCCCTTCTAACTCCCACCTTTCCATCCTGGAAGAAAGTGATTTTAGTACTCTAGTTGTCTCATCTGTTTGATGGGGCATGGGAGAGGAACTAGATGGGGAGGCTTCAGGCCTTTTCTTAGATATGTTTCTATCAGCAGCATTCCTGAGTCGGTCAACAGCCAATATGTTAGATTCTACTTCCATGGCTGCATCCTGCATGTGGTCCAGGGTAGTGGCTCTTCTCTCCCTCAGCAGTAGGCAGAAATCGGGATCAAAAGTGCTAGCATAAGTGATCTTAGCCGAGGCTTCTGAGGGCTTTACCTCAGTGGGAATTTTATTATACATTTTATTGAATCTCTTGGATAAATCAGAGACAGACTCTCCTTCTTTTCTCTTCAAAGATCCAAACTCTATCATATAATACATGAAATATTTCTTATCTCCCCACTGTCTCAAAAAGGCATTATCTAAAGCTTCAATCCCATCAATAGATCCAGGGGGCAGGGCCTTGAACCATTTTCTAGCTTCGCCTTGGAGGCTATGAACAAAAATCCTCATCCATACCTCTGCATGCATGAGGCCATTATCATCTGTAAAACTGTAAAAGGCTTCTAGGTGTTCATCTATTGTTACGTCCTCCTCACCCGTAAACTTGGGTAGTTTCTTGAGGTAACCATCTACCGAGAGGGCATTGAGGGGCTGAGGTAACACAAGGGGAGCATACCTAGCAGCTATAATAGCCTCCATTCTGGTCATAGGGGGATTAGCACCAGCCATAGAAATATTAGGTGGAGGAGAAATCAGAGGAGAAGGAGTTCGTGAAGGGGCTGCTGGGAATGAGTCTCGAAGTGGAGTGGGAAACAAGAGAGGATTTAAGGAGAAGGCTAATGATCTCAAGTCAACAGGTGCTCCTCTTTGTGCAGGAGTGGGGAAATCTTCTATAGTCCCAGGTCTATGCCAATGAACAGCTTCATAGGAGAGGGGAGTGACAAGGATTTCTCCCTCCAATCCCAGACCAGGAGGGGAAAACTCAGTAGGAACACTCCCAAAATTCAGGAAACGAGAAACCTTTGAAGGAGGTCTATTAAGAAATTGAGAAGGAGAAAATGGATTTCTTACAGAAGGAGATGGCGGATTACCTGTTTCAACGGTGGGAGCTTCTTCTTCAGGGGCCTTTCCTTTTCTGAGAACCACCTCTGGATCAATTTCAGGTGCATCCAGAGGCAACTGTGGATGAGACCACGTGTGTCTACCTCTGAAAGCCACAATTAACACAGCAGGTTCGCCACAGTGGAGTCGTCACAATGGAGTCGCCAGGTGCACAGTAACAATCTTTAAAAGGCTCTGATACCTAATGCACCTTTGGAATCAGAGGCTCAATGTCGTTCAATCCCGGGGAAAATTTTCAACTTCATCCTCGGCAACGGCGCCATAAATGTTGGTGACGGAAGTCAATCTTGGATTGCTTGTAGGAGCAGAGCCCGACGCCCATCAGTTTTATGTCACGGTAGTTTTTAATGGGTGATCAAATGGACAGAGACTCGGGGAGATGTCACTCTAACTTAGAGACTGGGTCCGGCATGTAAGAAACAAAGGAGGTCTTGATCTAACTTCAGTCAGTGGGTTGATTAAAAGGTGAACAGGTGGAAGACTTGATAAGAAGAGTGAACAAACTACTTCGGGCAACAGGCTTTCAGTAATTTGTAGAGGAAAAAATATGAATGTGAGATCCTCTGGTTCAGGGCTTCGAGAAATTGAAAGGGGGACTTGACTGGATTCTCCAATTCCAAGTCGTTCAGTGTTAGGAAAATCACAAAGGCTGATTAGAGACAATGCGACTGTCACAGTGATCAAATTCTACATCATCCTATAACAGTTACAACTCAACTGGATTCTCCAATTCCGAGCTTCTCTAACACAGTTGAACAAAGACGTGAAAGAAACTAACATTCATAAGGCAAGAAGTCTCAAGAGTCCATACATAACTAGGAATAATAGTGCTTCATTAAAGCTTTACAACCGGGAGCCTCGCTCAACCATCGTTCCTTTACAAAATACAAAGACTGAGTCTATATACTCAGCAAAATTCGCCTATCAGAGGCATGTTCAGTCATCCAAGGTGTGGTGTCCCTTTAGCTGAATTCGGATGGATAAATTTCGTCAGACACCGCCTTAACTGCGCATGGCTCCTGCAGGGGAGATAGTTGCAACATTAAAGGCCAACATGGCGTGCACAGACTTTCTCTGGTTAGATGAGGACCAACCATGACCCTTTGGATAAAATCAGTGTATAGGACCATCTCAGGAAGATTGTCTGCTGAAACCCCCATACCTTGCATTCAATAAGTGAGCTAAGGTTTCAACTACCTCTATTCAGCTTCTTTTAATTCTTTAGCGAGGACAAGGATTGAAGTCGGGCTGAATTGGTCTTGGAGGATGCGGTATTCCCTTCTGTGGAAAAACCCGATGCTTTGGCACCTTCGCATAACTCTCTTCCTTTCTCAAGTGACCGCGGGCCCCACTTTCGGCGCTTTCGGTGCTATCGGGGTTCGGGGTTTCGAGATGTGGAACAACACGAAACTCTCACCCCTCATACTTCCGAATGCCAAAACGCCGACACGACAAAATCTCGCGCCACACGTCCTCTGGATGGACGGCTGCTATTCTCCCCTGCACACTATGGGCGCGACCTATTGTGTTAACTTCGGCGCAACTTCCTTATTCGTGATTTCCCGCCAACCGCTGATCTGCTCATATGGATGGATCTGGACCGTTGACACTCTAATCCTGCCCGCTCGCTTGATTTTAAGTCCGAAAAGGACTTTTTCTATGCACTGCGCTTGGGTGCTCTTCGTGCAACCTACAGACCTGGATATCCCGATGCCGAAGACAAGAATTGTTGCTAACACCATGAGAGCCAAAACTCCTTGTGGAATCATAGCCCAAGCTTAGGGGTGGCTTGTTGTTGAGAGAAATGGAACAACAATTCTACGATTGGGAGGAATGCCCCTCGTACGCAACAAAATGGTGATTTATTAATAGACAAGTTCGTTGTTATATTTTATTATGTTTAATTCCGCTATGCAAATGTTTTATTTGAATTATGTGTTTTCTTTAAATAGTTGTGTTCATTAAGTTTAAATTTATTGTTAATTGCATGGGATTTTTTTAATCATTATGCACGCATGCATTTTATTTTGGTTTAGCAAGAAGGTACTTTATAGTTGGTATCAGAGCATAGGTTGCAACATCGAGCCTGCAGGGGTCTTCCACAGAGAAATCAAGTTTTAATATGTGTAGATTTGGGTGAAAATTGATTTTGCGCTGTGTGAGAAAATGAGCATCAAAATCCCCAACTTATGTTTTGGAATTGGGATTATTGGTGCAAAGGTCGATTAAAAAAGATAAAGGGGTTGAATTTGACTCAAGAGGGAAAGCTCATGGATTATGAAATAGTCGTGATATCAAACTGTACAAAAATGACTAAGTAAAAAGTCAGGAAATTTCAGCAATATTGTTTGTATCGTCAAAGCTAAAAATTTTAGGCAACATAGGGAATATCACCAAAGATATTTTTTGTTAATGATACCATGTGTATCGGTAAAAGAACTTTTGTGGGTGATATAGTGTGTCAAAAGAAAGAAAAAGAGGGCAAAATGACGGAGGAAAAAAAAATTGGCGTGATACGTTGCCCAAAAGAAAATATTTTGGGGTATGATAAGAGAAGAGAGGAATATTACATATCGCATGAAAAGATAATTTTTTGGGCACGAAAATTTGCCCAAGGAAAATTTTTGGGGCGCATCGTGGAGAAGATAAATCTTCAACGTGATAAATAAAATAGTTTGGAGTGATAAAGGAGAGAAGGGAGGAGTGATATGTCTCTCAAAGAAAAAGTTTTTCGGTGTGATTGACCAAGTAGAGGAAGATGTCGATAGGACGTAATTGGCTGAAATTACAAGATGGCCAGGTGGGACTTGGCTACAAAATGTTCAAATTAAGGAATGATAATGCACATAGTAGTAAAAATAGAGCACATAGGTTTTCAAGGATCTAGAAGGATTCAAGGATAGCCACATATAGCGCAACAACTCATAACAAAGGTGCACTAGAAAAAATAATAGAAGTGGTGCATAATGCATATAGAAAAGACAAAATACATATTCTTTAGTAGGCACGCTGACAATGAATGCTTGGTCCATATAGATATGCATATGGAAATTCTTGGGCATGCATGCTTTTAGACTAAGAGTAGTCTGTTGTTATATATGAAATAATATTGCTATGATAATTAAATGTGACTAATGATGGATTATGTATCCAAGAAAAAAAATTGTAGTATGGTTGAAGGTGACGATGTTGCAGCTGCACATGAAAACCATCCATATGAAGGGAAAATGAGGATGGTAAAAACAATGATGAAGAGGTCGACGGAAGGAACCTATGAACCTCTACAAGACATAAATAATTGATAATCATCATACCAGTATGCATTCAAGTAATAATAGAAAAAGAATGAATTTGAGTTAGTATTAATAAATAATAATTATAAAATATTATTAAAATAATAAAAAATAGATTAAAAGATGTAAAGAAAAAATTAAAAGTAAAAGTAAAATCAATTAAATTAAAAAAAAAGAAATTACCAAGTCACTTTTGCATTTTTTTTTTGGGTGGATTTGTTTCCCTCAGATCTAAATGATTTTTTCCTTGTATTGGTCAAATACAAGACTAATTTTTGTGGATTCATTGAACCGGCGCTATCAGAAGTTTCACCATGCTTACAGATGCACATATTCTTTTCCCCGCACTAATTATTAATCATAACTATGAGAAACTAATTATTTGGCTCCCCTCGGACAAAACGTGTTTGATGAAACAATTCCAACTTGACTTTAACACCCGCGGAATTATTAAATAATATCTTCCCAGACATTCTACTGACTTTCTATCCGAACAACTGCCAGAAGAAACATCATTACGATTCTATTGAACCGGCATTGTCAGAAGTTTAAAAATGGTTATCACTTACTATATTTTTTCTAGGCATTAATTATTATTCGGTAACTATTCGAGACTAATTGTTCGGTTCCCGTCTCTCTTCACAACATGTGTTCACAAATCGATTATTTTTAAAATGGTGAAAAACTGGTTTGGGCAGGAAATTGACTGATCCCAGAGAGATGGGTGTTCGGCTCTGGTTAGGTTGATGTGAAGAAAGTTGAGATGGCGGGCTTAATGGACCCAGTGGATGAATGTTTATGGAGATAAGGAGTTTTTTTTAAGTCTGGCGTGGTGTATCGAGAAGAGTTAAAGAAGAAAAGACTATTGAAGTACGGGTTAGACTCTGTAGTAAATAAAATACTTATGGATGAAGGGATAGTGGTCGACCATTTTTCAAGCCTTGGTTCAGTTGGATGCGGGGAGGACATGAGGAACATTGGGATCATCGATGGCCTTTTTGATTTGGAAGCGATAGGTGGGCGTAGGGGTTCGTTTTTAGCAAATAATTTTTCAGAGAGTAGCTTTCTCGAACTTCATACGAGGTTGAAACAGATCGATGTGGATGCAGACTATAACAAAAAGGAGGTGGGACTAAGGATTTCACCTGGAGTCCCAAAAAAACAAACTTTGTGCATTTCTAAGGGAAAGGAGAGAGTGGAAGGGGGAGTTGGAACAAGAAGAATTTTTGTAGGGCTTGTGCGAAACAAAAGGAGGTTTTTTGAGATTAAACTGTGGAAACCAAGGAGAAAGTGTTCCAATATGGTGTTGGGAAGAGATGTTGGTATGCAAGAGGTCTCTACTCTTTCTTTATGTGCACTGGTGGGTCAATTTATATATAGGGCATTGTCTAAGTTTGACATTGAGTAGTGGATGGAGGAAAATTGGAAACCATTGTCGGGGTATTCTCCAGAAGTATTGGTGCTAGTTCATGGGTGGTTTTGTTTCGAGTTTAGAATGGATGTCGACATAGAGAATATTCTATCTAGGGTATGGATTTATGACTCTGGTAGTATTATGGTTACAATATGGTCACACATTTTTAATCTAGAGAAATATCATTTTAGTTTTCTCCACTTATGGGTTCTGCTACCGAACTATCCTCTGGCCTTCTAGAAAATTGACGCCTATAAGGCAATTGGTGATTCTCTGGGTAAATTCCTTTTTGTGGATTCGAAGGTTCTAACTGAAAGGGACTGCAGAGTGGGAAGAATCCTGGTAAAGATATATTTTCATATGGGTTTTCTGGCTGAACTTGAAATCGAATGGAAAGGGCTTGTTTCTATGCAGAGGCTAGAGTATTGGGGGATCTCATTTCACAACTCGCCCTGTAAGGAAGTGGGACATCTAAAGAAAGTTCGTCCATGTTTTTTTAAGGAACATTATGAGGTATTTTCTCTGTTATCTGAAGAATGGGTTGTGAAATTGGTTGTTTTCTAGAATTCACCTGAAAAATCTATCTCTCTTCAAGAGGGGGTTTCTAAAGCATTGAATTTGGATTCCATCTCAATTCTCGGTAAGATACAAATATTTTCTCCAACCCCTTTTTCTTCTTGTACTTTTAACTATTTAGAGATGTTTCTAGGTGTTTGTTTGGAGAGTTCTTGGTTTGCCTCTTCTCCCTCATTTCCTGAGAGCTATATAATTCTTAATGTTCTTGAAGCTTTTAATCAAGGGGATTTATGTTCGGGGGTTTTGGGTTTTGGGTCAGGATCAGAAGTTGGTTTTAAGGAGGTAGAGATTTCTGCTGGATGTTTTGGGATGGGCTTGGAGGGGGAGAGCTCTCCTGTTGGGGATGGCTATAATGTGGGGGAGGTGGATTTGACGAAGATAGAGGAGGATTTTGGTCTTTTGAAGGCACCGGGTCTTTTTGCCTATAAGGATTCTTCTTTCATTTTCTCTGATATGGAACTAGTGATGGAGAAAGGGCTTTCATGCTCAGAGTTTTTGGGTCTTCCTTTTGTCGTTGTTCTGGAGGGGGTTGGCTCTCCTATGGGGGAGGTAGTTTTAACGAAGTTAGAGGAGGATTATGGTCTTTTAAAGCACCTTGATTTTCTATCTGTAAGATTTCCATGTGTATTTCCTCAGATCCAGAACTTTTGGTGGAGAAAGGACTTTCATGCTCGGGGGTTTTGGGTCTTCCATCTATCCCTGGTTTGGAGGATTCCTTTTCACAGGATGAGGTATCGAGAGGTATTAGGGAAGGGGGTTTTTCATAGGTAGGGGGTATTATAACTCTTCAAAAGGGTTCTGGTTCTATGGATGATTTTTTTGAGCTAAATCCTTTGGAGCACTTTGCTTCAAAAATTTTAGACGAATCGTTAACTACTTTTATCCCATCTTGTAAATAAAGGTTGAGACATACTCCTCTCCAGATATTTTCAGGGGGGGAGTCTTATTCTCCTTCTTTATCCAAGTTAAAGATTGGCACTTCAAATGAGGGAGATAGAGCTGGGAGAAAGAAAAAGGAGCTTTTAGAAAAGAAGGGGGTTGTTTTTGGAGTTTTAGAAAAACAATTTTCTCCAGTCAAAACAAGAAGTGTGAGGTAACTTGTGAAGGAGGACGATAGTATTAAGGTTTCTTTTATGCGGAGTTTGGAAGGTCCAAGGGAACTTAGAGCACATAAATCCCTAGCAAGGGGTAACAAATGATTATGGTCTCACTGAATGTTAGAGGAGTTGGGGGTGCTACAAAATTTTTGTCCTTTAAAAGGTTGATTGAACTGGTAAAACCAAATGTTTTTCTAGTACAGGGAACTATGGTTTGTGGGAACAAATGAAGAGAGATGTTCTCTAATCTATTACCTCTGTGGAAGTTTTGTGCGGTGGATTCAATTGGGCTATCAGGGGGACTGCTTTCTGTGTGCAATCCTAAAAAAGATAATTTCGATGCTTTTATGACTCCTTCAGGAATCCTATTAGATGGTTTTGCAACGGTTCTCAATAATGATCTGAAGTTGGTAAATTTTTATGGGCCCTATGGGAATGGATAGTTGTTTTGGGACAATTTGAAGTTGGATGGTATTATGAAGGAGCCTGATTTAATATTGGGAGGTGATTTGAATTCTACTGTTTATGTGAGGGAAATTTGAGGCCATTGCACAAGGAAGGATCTGTTGGCTTCCGTCTTTAATCAATTATTTCAGGATGAAGGGATAATAGATGTTGAACCAGTTAATCTCTTTCCAACATGGAGGAATGGGAGAGGGGATCAAGATTAATTTGCAAATAGGCTGGACCACTTTTTAATTAGTGAAAATATGGCGGTTGTGGGTCTCTTATATAGGTCATGGGTGGTAAATGTTAAAATTTCTAATCATATGCCTGTGGTTTTACAATTTAACCAAGAGTAGGAAAATATAAAGTTTCCTTTTAAATTTAATTTGGGTTGGTTAATTGAACTAAATTTTGTGAATCTAGTTTGCTCGAATTGGCACAAGTTAGTGACTTTAGAGTACTCTTTTCCAATGGATTCACTAGTTCTAAAATTAAAATTGATGAAATCTTTGGTTATTAAATGGGAGCAGAATAAGAAGAAAATATATAAAGAGGAATTAGTCTAGTTGGAAGTGGACTTCGAAAATATTTACTTTGCACTTCCTGGGAGTTATGAGAGGGATACTGATAGGGTTTTTGTTTCAAAGGAAGAGAGGAGGAAACTGAAATTGTTAAAGTAGGAGGAGGAGACTTGGAGACAAAAAAGCAGAGTTACCTAGCTTGCTTCTGGAGATAGGAATACAAAGTTTTTTCACTCTTTTGCCAACTTTAGAAGACAAAATAATTATATATGGGATATCAGAAAGGAAGATGGATCTTTAGCTACAAGTCAGAAGGAATTAGAAGAGGAATTCGTAGTGTCTTTTTAGAATAACTTTAAAACACAGGAGAATCTCTCTATTGTTCATCAACTAGAAGTTATTAAAGCTTACCCTAGACTTTTTTCTTTGGAAGAATGAAAGAGAACTGTCGATCCTATTCTGTTATCAGAGGTGTTGGCTACTTTGAAAGGTTTTGCTGCTTCAAAAAGTCTTGGGTCGGATGGCTGGACTGTTGAATTTGGAATTCTTCGATATCTTGGGTCCTGAATTGTTGGAAGTGGTGGAGGATTCCAAACTAAAGGGGAAGGTAAATGGGGCTCTCAATGCAAAATTTCTTTCTCTTATTTTGAAAACTAATAAGCTTGACTCTTTTGCAGGTTTTAGACCCATTTCTCTGTGTAATTTGATTTATAAGTTAATTACAAAAACCATTGCTACTAGAATCAAATATTATCTCTCAAAAGGTATTTCAAAGGAATAGTTCGGATTCTTGGAGAATAGGAAGATTACATATGCAATTGGAGTGACTCAGGAAGCTCTGCATAACATAAAGATAAAAAAAAATCGAAAGCTTTGGTTCTAAAATTAGATATGATGAAAGATTATGATAGAGTTGATTGGAGGTTTCTCAGATTAGTTTTACTCCATATTGGTCTCTACCTAGAAGCTATTGATTGGATTATGGGGTGTGTCAACTCAACAAATTTCTCTGTCCTAATTAATGGTAGTCCTTCTAGATTCTTTAGAATTTCTAGAGGATTAAAGCATGGTTTTCCTTTTTCTCCTTTGTTGTTTTTACTTATTGTTGAATGTCTAAGTAGAATTATTTTGAAGCTTGTTGAAGATGGTAAAATTGAAGGAGTCTTGGTAGCAAAATGAATTAGGCTTACTCACTTGTTGTTTGTGGATGATATTATTTTATTTGGAAAAGGTTCTTTGGCTGAATGGAAAGTCATAAAGGAGGCTGTTGACTTGTTTTAAAATGCTACTGGAATGACTTCCAGTTCACAAAAATCACAATTTTTGGAAGCAGGTTGGTCGGGGAGGAATTATCACTGTTAAAAGAATTATTCCTTATGAAGTAAAATTTTTAGAAGAAGGTTTTAAATATTTGGGTTTTTTCTTAAGCCTAACTACTACTCTGTAAATGATTGGAGGTGGTTGCTGATTAAAGTGGAAAAATGAATCACAAACTGGTGTCATATATAGCTCACTTTAGGAGGTAGATTTGTTCTTGTTAAATCAATTAAATCAATCTTGGAAAGAATTCATGTATATTTGCTCACTTTTAATACCCAATTCCAAGCATCAACATTACGATTATCATTTGGCTACCTCCAATTTAAATGATTTTTTCCTCTGATTAGTTAAATACAAAACTAAGTCTTTTGGATCTATTGAACAAGTTTCACAATGCTTGTAGATGCACATTTTTTTTCCCGGCACTAATTATTATTCGGTAACGATTCGAGACTAATTGTTCGGTTCCCCTCTCTCTCTCTCCACAACACACATTTGCAAATGCAATTTTGACTTGACTTTTAATACCCACAGAATTATTAAATAATATATTTCCGTGGGTGAAATGGGGTTTGACAACACATAGGAGTATGCTATCTGACTTGACTTAAACCTGGCGGAATTATTAAATAATATATTGTCGTGGAAGAGACGAGGTTTTGATGAATTTCCAGAAGAAATTTCTTTGAACCGACGCTGTCAGAAGTTTCAAAATTGTTACCAAGCTACTATCATTTTTTCTCAGCATTAATTATTATTCGGATGGAATTCATGAGACAATTTGTCCAAATTTTACGGTTCAAAATTTCTCCTACCCATCAACTTTCGACACCGAAGTTGTCCTGTGTGGTTTTGAAATCCCTACCCTAATAGACCCTCTCTCGACAACACGCATTTGACAAAACAATTCCGACTTGACTTTAACACATGTGGAATTCATGGGGCTAAAGTTTTCTATGTGTATATTGACTTTGAAATCTTTGGTACTAGATTGAGGCACCGGGCACATCATGACACATCTTTGTTTTCAACTGGTGCTTTTGAAAAGGACTAAAAAAAAAGGACAAATAGTGAGGGAACGTATTTGAAGAACAAAAGAAAAAGAGGCCTCTCATAAAAAAACATGCGATTCACAAAGGCAAAATTTGTTTAGAGCATCACAATGCAACTACTTTCTTCTATGAAAACATATTTAAAGGACTTGGATGATAATTTTCTTGTTCGATATAATTTCAAAGATTGACTAATTGTATGAATGTGTTTTCTTTGTGAGGCAAGTATTAAATAATTGAACCTCATCTTATACATAGCATAAAATTGAATAATTACTTGAATCGGGTGACTATTGGTGGGAGGCGCCAGGACAATGGCATAAGTGGCAGTGACCCAACTTTTAAAATCTATGTGAGGGTTTTGCCCCTTGTTTGCATGCTCCCCTCCATGTCTTCATTTAATTCAATCTTTCCTAGTCCTCCTCCATGATCAAATGAACCCTGCTCTCTCATCAATGATTTACTATCACCGTCAGAAGTGGTGGAGGTGTACCATTTGTAGGGGTTCAAATAAATGATGGGAAAGCTTCCTTTTATGAGCACCAGTGACCATATCGGCCCTTTCCTAACCATCATAATTGTTGAGCATGGGGAGCAATTTCTAAATATGGGTTGGTATTCATCTCTGGTTATTGATTTCGACTGTGTTTTTCTTCCTGATTATGTCTGGAGGTGTTTGGGTCTGTTTCTATGGGATCCTATGGCTCCATGAGTAGGTTGTGCCAAGGATTGTGTTGTTAGAAATACCAGAGTGACCCTTTCTATGGAGGCAGCGACAACCCATTATTAGAACTTTCTTCCCCCTATAACTAACGAGGCCATGAATCCACTAGAGGATAAGGTGAAGTTGGTTCGAGCTTACCAGGCGTGTATGAGAAAGTGGGTGAAATAGTCCCAGACCTTGGCTACACTAGCAATAGAGATATAAAGTTTCATCGCATTGTGGAGCTTTACTGGCATGCCAAAACCATGGTGGCTTAGGGAATGCTACCAAAAGAGCAGGACTATGGAAAATTTGTCCATAGGTTGGAGACTCTTGAGAGCTAGAACAAGTTGTTTTCATTATGATTTCTTGGTTGGTTAAGCATAATGGAGGTTCTCTTCAACCAACTGAGGAAAGTGGTCTGCAAGCAGGATCAATTCCGTCTACTTAGGTTATTGGGATCGATGCGGGTTGATCCAAGGCACTGGATCAGTTTCATTCTCTGGATGATTGGGCCTTACTATGTCTCTTATGGACTGGGTTTCTGGTGTTTTATGGTCTCTGTAAGCCTCTTTAGCATTCCTATAATTTATGGTTTGATTTTATCAATCTATGGTCTTTATTATGCTACTTTAGACTGAACTGCTTATGCATTATTTTTGAAAGATGGCTTGGTTTCCCTCTGGGTACACTAACAGAAATTTGGGTTACTAGAAAATCTTTGACTGTATTTATGATATGGTTTCTACCTTGGTCAAGATGAGAGTTATGTGTATTTTGTTAATAGTTGAATAGAAACTGCTTACTTACAAAAAAATAAATAAAAGAGAGCATAAAATTGACTAATAATGTTTTTTGGGGCCAACAAATAGTGGAAGAGCATATCTGAAGATAAAAAGAAAAAGAGGCCTCTCATAAAAAACATGTGAAGACAAAATTTTCTTATTGCATCAAAATTTAGGAAAGTGCTCCCTTTTATAAAAAAATATTTGAAGAACTTGGATGATAATTTTCTTGTTTGATGATATTTTTCTTGTTCGATATATTTTCAAAGATTAATTAATTGTATGAATATAATTTTTTTGTGTGAGGAGAGTATTAAAAAAATGATCTTGGTCAGATGATGTAGTTTAAGTGTGGTGAGTTTGTGTTTGGGGTTAAGATAGATCTATTCTAGTTTCCCTTATTTTTTTCTTTCTATTCCAAAATTACATAACACGAAAATAAAGATGTTCTTATTCCTTATCTAGTTCCTACCATGTTTAAAACACTATTTAATTCCCTTCCGATAATTTGAGTATAAATTATGAATGAATGTTGAATTTTTATGCTTTCGATTAATGAGAAATGGGGATGATTGACTTGCTTTATGACTATGCACGATTGTCGTGAACATATACGATCAATGCATTCGGGACATTAATTGTTATAGAAGTCCATCAGTAGTATATGTGTGTGTTATCTATGAATACATATCTAATATGAATACATTATTATAGTTTCATAAATACAATAGTTACAATAATTAATTATTGATTAGTTCATACTTACACTACTACATATTGAAAAATTTGCGATGACCACTTGCAACGAAAGTACTCTTTCGTCGCAACATGCAAGAGAAAAAGTTCTTTTTTTCTAAATCTACTCCGTGTTCATCACAATCTCGATGCCTATAGTTTGACTGAACTGTAATGGTCAATGTTCGTCGCATAAGCGATGACCTTAGATTGGCTGTCACATAAGCGACGATAGTTGACCATAATAACTTAGTCAAACTTTACCGTTGAAAATGACATAAAATAAATAGCTGTAATATTTATATGTCACTATCATCGCAATTGCGATGATGGTGACCTGAAATTGGCCTATAAATATTTGACGATTTGAAGATGTTGCAGCAATCTTGCTATAACAACGACGGTTCCGAAAGGGTATTTTTGTGCGGAAAAATGTCACAGAATGTTGTTAGAGGTGGGGAAAAAAGTAAAGCAGGTGAAAAGGGTGATGGTAGATGTTATTGCCCTTGTAAAAAATGTTGCCTCAGACATCCCATAAGAATTTTAATAGCAACAGCTACAAAAAATTGTAGGAAATATGGTCACATTGATCGCGGATCGAATGAATATCATACCATGGTAATTAGCTATATATTTATTATCTTTTTTTATTTTGTCAATTTTATATAAAATTGTATATATGTATATATATTGTTTGAATGTTTGTTATAGTATACACTAATTTTGCATGATTGTTTGTAATTATAAAGTTAGAGTTGCCCTCTAACTTTCTATAGAATATTGCACCAAGTATTAGTAGAAATGATGTTGTACAAGCTGAGGAACATCATCATGACCAAGCAAATGAGGATCCCATGGAAGAAGATGATGGGAAAAATCAAGTTAATGATCCCATGGAAGAAGATGATGGGACAAATCAAATGATCCAAGATTTGTTTTCGCAGCAGGATGAGGATGGGGAAAATGCTGGTATTTATGATGAACCTCTATTAGAAAAGGCAAATAAATGACTTTATGAAGGATCCAGAGCAAATCTTCTCTCCGCTACATTGTTGCTGGTGAACTTAAAGGTTATGAATAATTTGTCGACCACTTGTATGACACAGATACTAAGGTATGTAATATGTTTCATCTCATACTGTACATAACTGTTGATTTTTTTATATTTGTTTTTAGTGTTAATTAATGTGTAAAATATGAATGCATTTTTTACGATTAATATTCTTACATTAAATAGTTGTTTATTATGTTGTAGATTGTTAGGTGAATTTTTGTTACCATCGTCAAATATTTTACCTCTCACATATCGAGGTTTGCATGCCATTATGAAAGACATTTCAATGGATTATCAAAATATAGATGCATGTCCTAATGACCATATTATATATTATGGACAACATGCTTTGAAAACTGAATGTTCGGAATGTCTTATCAGTAGATATCAAACCGATCAAGTAACAAAAAGGGTGCCTCGAAAGGTTCTTCGTCATATTCCCATAATTTTACGTTTGCAGCGATTGTCCAGGTGTGAAAGAATAGCACAATTTATGGATTACCATGGGTGTAACATAAGTGAAGATGGTGTTCTTCGAATGCGTGTCGATGGTTCTGCATTTAGGGAAATTGAGGAAAAATGGGTAGAATTCAAAGATGAACCTCGTAATGTTAGGCTTTCATTGGTAGCTGACGGTGTTAATCCATTTGGAGATCTTAGGTCTATTTACTCAGTGTGGCCTATTTTTGTTATCAACAATAACATTCCTCCTTGTATGTCAATAAAGAGGGAGCACATAATGTTGACAATGATTGTTCCAGGTATTTGTTTACATTAATTTTTGGAATTTAACATTTT
>ML807175.1:0-22657 GCA_009831015.1 Picea engelmannii
AAATTTGATTACAGCTTTAAGATCCTATTTTTCCCTAAAATAATTTTTTCATTTCGTTTGTTGATTTTTAAATAATATTATTTCAGATTTTGCTTCACTTTTCTGATATTAATGCAGCAATATCTTTTTGATATCTTTTTAGATTGTTGGTTTTTTTACCATTCTTTAGGGTTCTGTTTATTGATTCTTTTAATGCACTTTGTGACTTTGCTCTAACATAACACTTTCATTTCTTCTATATCCTTCTTGAAAGTAATGATGCTTTTGTGGCTTTATGCAGATCAAGGGATTCATGTTCTGGTATTGCATTGAAAAAATTCTTTAGTTGCTTCTACGTTCCTTTGGAAAAGAGTCTAAATTTTTTATGAGTTTCCATAGAGCGAGTGCTTATCATTGACTTTTTATGTGCTGGTTTTTACAGATATAAATGCCCACAGGTTCTCTTCCCATTTGACAGATATCAATGCCCAGCAACTTTCTTGCAATTCCTAGCAACATTGTTGTGATACGTATTCCAGGTGACTACTCATGGATGGTCACATCTTCCGTTGTAAGGTTGTTGTTGTTTGAAGTTTAAAGTGATATATCTGTTTAGAAAGGTCGTTGTTATTATCCTCTTCAAATAAATGAGCTATTATAAATGTGTATATGTAATGATATATTTGTTTGATTATAATAACTTTGATTTGTTTGATGATGAGCTGTGAACTGTTTGAAATTGTAGTTGCCATCATTGAATTCTAGACCGAAAGATTCTGCTAGGGGGTATTGATGGTGATTATGGTATGAAATTTAGGTTTTCTTGAACTCTTGAGCTAGCATTATATCCTGGTAGTTGTTTTGTGCTTAAAATACATTTGTTGCACAGTTTTTTTCAACAAAAACTTTACTAAATCCTCCGCTCTTCCCTATAATATCCAGATGGAGGGTGGCTCAACTCCACAATAGCAGCTGGTAACCTTGAGGGACTTGACTGGATTTGAACCTGTGACCAATGATCTCCTCATCGGGAACAAGCCTTGGGTGGATGGTTCAACCGATTGAGCTAACCCTTGGGGCTACATTTTTTGCACACACATATATGTCTAGACCAAAAGATTCTGCTAGGACTTATGGATGGTGGTTATGGTGTGAAATTTAGGTTTTGTTGAGCTCTTGAGCTAGCATTCTATCTTGGTAGATGTAGTGAAACAAGGTACGTGAGCATCACCTTTGAAGCTTGAAACCACAGTTTGTACATGATACTGGTATTCTTGTTTTGGGTAAAAAATAAATTGTTGCACATATATATGCAATAACAGTGCCAAGATTGTAGGCTATGTATCCATTTCAGCCATTCTTTGAGTTATTATTTTATGTCCATATCTGTCTTATGTGTTGAAATATCCTATCTGCAGAAAGCATGACATGGGTGGAGCAAAAGAATAGTAGAGAATAGAACCAGCAAATTAAAATGGACAATTTTATCTCTTAGAAATAATTAGCAGAGTAACAATTCAAAGTGTGACAATGTAGTTGTGGTTATGCTAGAAATGCAGTCAGAAATCTTAGGATAACATAGTCTTTTATGCCTCAAGTCATAAGAGTTTGGACCTGTTTAAGACATGATAGAAATGAAATGCATGATTTGTTAGGATCATTATATTGCCTACTCATGCTTGCCATATTTGTAGGGTGAGGTGAACATGACAAAAAAAAAATGCAGGTCGTGGAAGGTATACAGGGTTGAATCCAATAGGATTGACTTGTCATACAAGGGACTTCTATTGGATGGGGCATGCTGAAAATAGAGCATACAATCATCAGAATTTACTCCGAGTCAACCTGACTACTCAAGGTTTTTGTGTATGAAGATATTTTCTCTTTAAAAAGGGAGTAAATATTGTAGAGAAATCCGAGATGAAATGTTAAATGCCAAACCTGACTACTCAAGTTTTTGTGTATGAAGATATTTTCTCTTTAAAAAGGGAGTTAATATTGTAGAGAAATCCGAAATGAAATGTTAAATGCCAATGTGAATAAGTGGTTTCCTTGAAGGTATTTTCCACATTTATCACATTTAGTTTCAGTCCTTGAACATTTTTACTCAGTTGGTTAGTTATTCTGTATGTTGTTCATTTGTTGCAAGGTCTGCAAGAACAATAATTTGGTGTTCCTTTTTAGCTAAAACAGAATATTCAGAGAAAAATATATGGAATATAGCTGCAGAAAGTAAATAAACAGAACAAGACAGATGGAAATGTAGCTGCAGAAAGCAAATAAACACAACCATAATTGGAAAATAACAGCAGTAAGCAACTGGATGCAATGTTCACTAGCCTCTTCGAGGGGCAACCTCCAGCATAAGTAGAGCCCCAAATACAATAATATTCACTTGACAACCGACTACATACCTTCTCCGACAATATATAGTTTCTAATTGACCAAAACCTTAACCACCTAGTGGACCTCCATTAATGAGACGTCAACCACTAACTAGTGGACCTTCTTTAATGAAACGACTTACATTTATTGATTTCACACTCTACTACCTCGTGGGGCCTTATTTAATAAAGATGACCCTCAATACATTAAGTGACAATCCATTCCATGAACTGGGGGAGTTAGGGTGGGACGCTAACAAATATGAAGTTCAAAAGGCCCTATGAATGTAACTTGAACGATATGATTTTGTTAAACTGTTTTATTCCACTCACTTGCAAGTTTCTTTTGGCTTCTTCTCATTTAAACAAAAATGGAAAATCTTGAAGTGCATGACTATATCATGAAATGGAAGAAACTTAACAATGACTAGGAAAAATATCAGATTTCTTTATTTGTTTAAAATTTCTAGTGCTTTGAAAACCACCAACATACAATAGAATAATGAACAAAGGTAATTACACTATACTTATTGTAAGCACACAATCAAGAGCACGGATCTTTACATATGGTAATGCATAATATATTGATTTCAGAAACAATGCGTGAAGCGGCGACGAGGAGTAGTCTTATCTTACACAACAAAGATATCTTACACTCTCATACGAGTAACTTCAACAGGTACAAGAATTCATAGAAGATTTAATGGGACAAGGGGTCGTTCACATATTCATATGCCTTGTCTGGGGCTAATGTTACCGAACACTGAGGTATGCAGTTTGTTGAGAGAGATAAACCGTAAGAGGACTCACTGGAAAAGGCCACTGACATTCAAAGGATGATGAGGATCATTTCGGTCTATGTTGAGAGCAGCAGATGTATAAATCCTACCTATATATATTATTGCTTAAGCAAATTTGGCTAAGCTTTAGAAATCAACTTTCCTAGGGCATACTTGAAATACATTTTTTTTATATTGCTTTTTATTGATTAAATTTCTAACCAGAAAATGGAAATAGGAATGCAACATGGTCTTTATTCGCAACACAAACATGGTCTTTAGGCTCAAGGCGTGACTCGAATAAACATCGTAATAAAATCAGAAACTAATGTATTGCAAAACCCTTTTATGATAGTATGTAGGCTCAAGTAATAATTGCTTGAATAGAGAAGAATATTGCAAATAATAAGGGCACTTGAATTGTGCATGCATAACTTTGGTCTTAATCACCTTTCTAGCTCTCCAAGAACAATTGCGTTTGTTGCCTTAGACGTTTTGCCTATGTGATATTCTCTTCATGTTTAGCCTCTGTAATTTCTCGAAGAGACTTTTATTCCAAGATGGGGATGAATTTCTCTGTTGCCTGTTATGCCTGTTATGCCTGTTATGAATGGGGAAGCAAACATGCTAACTATGAGTATTAGGGTGGTATTAATGATTGACCTAGCTTTCCAAATATGCTGGACGCTTCCTTTTTGTCCAACCATTTTCATCGAGTTTGTAGGCTTTTAAATTAAAGCATACATGCATGAGAAAACACGATTTTTTTTTTCCAATAAAATCATTGATTTAATTTTGCAATATAAACTAATTTTGCACAATAAATTAGTTTATAGAACAAAATTGGTTTCAAATATTAAATGTCGAACATCAAAATTGAACTTGAGCTTTAGTCTTTAGTTGTTGTCTTAACCAAACATATCACTTTAACTTTTGCTCATCTCACACTTATTAATTTAAATCTTATGTCAAATTTTGACAAAATTAAGTGACTCATCTAAATCGAACATTGCTTACTTTAACATTTCTTTTAATGGACGTTTTATTTTTTTCTATATTAACCTATTTTGACCCTTAGGGTACCCACTTGTATAGGTCCGATTCTATATCAACCTATTTTGACCCTTAGGGTACCCACTTGTATAGGTCCGATTGGGGTGCAAACCCTTAGTTGGGTCTATAATTACTTAGAATACATTGTTTTCGATCCATGACAACGCAAACCCATTTGGACTTGTTTATGTGATCAAAGCAAATTAAATCTCATTTAATCTTATTGATCTCTAGCTAGAAAGCATATCATGAGTTTCTTGGAGGTTTTGCATTTGTAATCTATGATGTGTAATAGGGGGTCATTTAGGGATAAAACTCGAGAATAGTCTTGCCAAACTTGCAACATCAAGTCAATAGGTGTAGTACCATTGTTCTATATGACTTGGTCCTTTTAACGATTAACCTAATGTAGACCTACACATAGAGGTCCTTCAATTTCTTTTTGTAAAGTCTCTTGGTTAAAACTTTTGAAATCTTCTTTGAAACCCTACTTGGCAGGGACACACTTGGATTCATTGTCTTCCACCTCCACCACGCTCCTAGGCTACTTGCACACTCAACACCTCTATAAGGACCTCTTTTGATAAGCTTAGCCCAAACCTTGTAGGGTTGTTAATTCATCTTAGGGCATCTTAGCTCAAACCTTAGATGCTTCAACCCTACAAGCTCAAGAGATGTTCTATCACGATGAGTTCAGGGGAGGTATCATCTTCACTGAGGGCACTAAGGTCTCTCTACTTCACATTTTAATTGATTTATCTTTACAACAATAGATCTAGTGTTTATTGATTACACAAAGATAAATACTTTTGTATTAGAGATCGGGTCAAGTCTTGTCTCATATGAACTTGAAGCTACATGTGGAGAATATTCTAGGATGTGGATTACTTTGGGAGACCTATCACAACTCTTTTCTTTAGCTTAGGTAGTTAATTAGAGAAATTTTGAGGTAAAAAATGGGTCTTAAAACAAAAAAATGTGTTATCAACATTAACTTTAAAAGAACCACTAGGATGTCCTCGAGGTGTAGGACAGTCGATGACGAAATGTGTTGTTAAGGCACTCCATGATGTTAAGTCACCGGTTCGAAACCTGCGGGGACAAAAAATCTAGCCATGTTAAGGGTTGGTGTGGCTCAGGCCGGGTGCGATCCCCGGGTGATTTTGACGGCTTAAATGCCCTTGAGTCGCGGTTTCTCAAGCCACAGGTCACGGACAAACTATCAAACAAAAAAAAAATAGCCACTAGGATTTAAGACGATGATGTCAATCACAAGGGTAAATAATTTTGGACGAAATAAAGAATTTTTAAAAAATCATATTTTTAACTTATCTCTTTATAGGTTTATTAAAATTTCAAGTATAGGCACTCATTGGATGCAAAATTAAATTATGCATCCAACAAGTATCCACTTCACAGACTTTTGATAAACACAGTGATATAAAATGAAATTACATGAAAGTTTGCACCTCAAGGGATTTGATCCCTCTCGGTGCATGATAGATTTGGAGTTAAGATGGAGTTGGTGGAAAAATACTTTCAAATGTGAGCCAAGTTCTCATGACAATTGTAACATGACCTGTTAGCACTTGAGATGTTCTAAGACTGCATTTAGAATTATGCCAAGCACATATTCAAAGATATTTGGTTTTTAGGGTTTGACAGATCAAGTTAAATGGGGTTTGGATTTTCAACTCAAAGATGACTTTCAGACCAATACACGATGTTCATGAAAAGAAGGCAAATGAACCCAATACTTAGACACTTTAGATTAAATGGTGAAATATAAAATAATGAAAGGAAAACAAATGTGAATACATCAATTTAACATCCTGCTCAATTAATAAATCCACAAGACTAAAACATTCATTAATAAAAAATACTTTCCAATTAAGAACAAATATACTTAAATGAGATTTATGCAATACAAAAAATCACAGTAAATTCTTCACTGCTCAAGAATCTGTAGAACATGACCATACATGTATCCTACATCAATAGCCATCACATTCAAGTAAGTAAGAATAGAAGTGAAAACATAAGAAAGGCACAATCTGGTAATAAATCCACAAGAATCTTCAGTAATGAGACATCTGTATTAAGTCCAGTGATTCCATACAAGGATATGTCTTTTACAAACAATGGCCAATCTCCCCAAAATTGAACCCTCTCTTCAGTTTACATTTGGTCTTTTATAGATACAAAATTGATTTCAAAATAGATCTAAGATCCAAAATTAATGGATCGGAACCTAATTTTAGGAACAAAATATTAACTGCAAATATTATGATTTGATTTCTTGATTTGGAGCATAAAATCCAATTTTAGTTTCAGATCCACTTTCTAAGCCTTTCCCTTTGACTGAATCCTATCTTAGATCTCAATTACATCTTCAAACATAACAACCCTCATATGATAAATAAACATATATCAAATGGTTTGTCAAAAAGAAACAACAACTTTTCAGATACACTACATATTCAAGATTTACAAAATAACAAGAAACTGCCATCTTCAGAAGTTATGGTAGCACTTTTACATTTTCCTGTGTAGAAGTCGCTACTGGAAGTGTAATCTTCAAAAACTTTGAATTACCCTTTGAAGTCTATGTACTGCTTTTCATAGAACACTTTGAACAACTTCTACAAGTAGCTTAAGATTGTCCTTGTCTTGGTTTATGTGTTTCTCTTGAAGCCATTTCCTTTTCAATTTCCCGCCCTGCCTAAATAGCTTACCATTATTTTGGTATATTTTCTTAGCCCAATCACACAACTTATTATGCTTGGTAGCCATCTTGTGTTTCTTTTCCATGACCTTATTCTGCCTTCTCAACACAACGTTCTCATGTCTGAGATGTTTGATCAGAATTTTAAACTTCTTCAACCTTTTCTGCATCTTTTTAGTCTTCTCATCACCTTCACTGCTTGGTTGTATCATTATGATTGCTTCTTGTACTGGAATTTTATCCTTATGCTGGTATTTTTCTTGTTTAGAGTCTTCACTGTCAGAATATGTAAATTTAGAATATTTTTACCGGAATTGGCTGAGATGAAATTACTTGTTCTCCTATGACTATTTCAGGAGCATCATGTTCATCTTCTTCAATGGGTATGAAGCTATGAGGTTCTAAGTCTCCCTTCTCCATGGATTGATTGTATGCTTCAAGTTCAAGAGTCTTCTACTCTATCTTATTTGATCTCTTATTCTTCTTTATCTTCAACTTGTCTAGGGTAGACCTAGAGAACTCTGTCCCTCTTTGTCCTTCTTCATTCTCTGGAAAGGATCCCTATGAATCATCATCTATGGTAAGGACAATATTTTTTAAAGAAGGATCTGCAATAGATTTTTCATTTAATCTCAACTTATTTGTCGAATGAGTGTGTGGTTTTCTTAATACATACTCCTATGGTGCTTTCTTTTTAGTTTTCTAAGAAGATTTCTGCAATTCCCTTTTTGACTGTTGTGTTACTGGATGATTTCTCGATGAAAGGATTTGTATTTATTGAATCAATCATAGCCGTTCTTCTCTTTTTCCTGTTATACACCTTTTTGATCTCCGAAAATGAACCTCTCTATTCTAGAATGGATTCTACAACCTCCTTTGATGCGCCTTTTTCTTCGAAGGCAATCTTCCTTGCAACACTTCTAGTCATTCTTGTAAATTCTTTTGTTTCTTGTTCTGCAGAGGAAGAAATAATGGCCATATTTCTAGGGTTTTTTAGGGTTTTAATTTTTTCAATGGGGGTATTAACTTATGTAACTTGTGGCTCATGAATTTCTGCCTTAAAACTGACCAAGAAATATTGCCAAGTTTTCTTTGATTTATTCAACTCCTCCTTGATTAATAATTTGATCAAACCCTGATGAAAAACACTATGTCTGTTGTTTTTGGGGTGAGCCTGAATCTTGGCTGACATTTTTGTTAAACTTTTTAACAAGAAAAATGACAAACTCATTCTTCTTTCTCTTGTGAAATGTAACAAAATTCTCGTGTGATACATTAAGGTAATAATATATCTACCTTCACAGGTTATATACTTATGAGCCAACTTCAACAGGTTATCCCATTTGTCCTTGAGCCATCTCCTTGGAATACCTTTGCTCCAGTTAGAGTTTTGATACTCTTGCTTTAAGAATGGGTTGATTTATGCATTGGTGATGGTTTGGTTCTTAAACCACTTTTCTCCATCAGTTGGTAACCTAACAACAAATGCAATGGATTCCTCTGAAACTTGTAAATTCAAATATCCAATCTTGACCCTATTTCCATCAAAATTTTCCGCGAATGCTCTAGCGACCTATGGATCAGATTCCTGAAGCCTTTCACATAAAGAGAACCAATCAACTTGTTTGAATTGATCAACTAACTCAGAGTAGGCTTCTAGCATTTCGATGCCATTTGGTTCAATGCGTAAAACATTTCCTCCTTTTCCCATTCCTGCAAATTGAAAGTTTTATTGTGCTATGTTGACAATTAGAGTGAATAGGGTTATTTCTCAGGTGAGAGTAAAAAATTAAGGATTTGTGATTTTCAAATAGCTTAACCAACATGTGGTGAAATAATGTCGGAGATATGCAATCATTTCAGTGATTGGATGGAAGGTTAACAGACTTGGGAAATGACATAATATAATCACTTGATATGGGACACGACTTAATGGATTCCGGATATGCAAGCATATGATAACCTTTCAAACTAACCATCAAATAAAGTTTGCATGATTTTCTTGTCATTTGTACCACAAAACAACTATGATCACTAATTACCTTTCTAACCCTAATGTAGAACTTATGGTAGCGACAATTCACTACTGGATGTTCAAAATTTTAATCAAAGATAAAAACCAACCCATATGTTGTAGGGAGAATAAAGATTTTTATTGAGAAAATTGACTAATTTCCTTTACTATGACTCAAAATAGACTTTAAAAGGATTATTACAAACTTCAAGGGATGTTGAAAAATAGACTAGATCAGGAAAAAACCAACCAACTTAAACACACCATACTGACTTATTTTTTTTTAGAAAGGATGAGAACATTTATATCTCTGTATATTAGGTGCTAACATGACCCATTAACTAAGTGCACATACCAACATTCTCCTCTCAACAAGTACACATCTCAACATTTTTTCGAGGATAAACAAACATTCCAAAAATCCCCAAAGGACAAGTTTACATCTCAATATTTTCCCAGCCACATGGACAAGAACACATCCCAATGAATTTGCAATCCCTCGATTAAGTGTTTTTCTCAATGACACCCCCTCAAGCCTATTTCCCCAAAACGTTGAACAAGTGTACACACCAATAATGTCACAACCCTCAATTGTCACACATCAGGGGGTACCGAGCATGATTTTCAATAGTAACCTTCCCTTATTCAACCCAAGGCATTTTCCTCAACCAAGTATATCAAGTGGTGGCAGAGCACTCCTCCTAGCAATAATACTCCCCCCTTTGGAGGACACCCTAGTAAGAACCTAAACCATGGTCATAGAGGGTGTATGACAACAAGACCTTTTGATTAAATCTTTAAACAACCATTTGTCCCCGATATTGAGAAAACATGGTCTCCTCCAAATTTATCAAAATTACCCAAATTTAAGGGCATTGTTGGAGAATATTCTTGGTTTCACTTGAAACTTTCACCATGGATTTCTTTGAGTTCGTCAATAACAACATCTCAATTAAATTCTTTCTACAATCCCTAATTGGTGATGCCCTTCCCTAGTTCTATTGTCTCCCCGAAGGGTTGGTCTACGAACTTCGCTTATTAGTAGACCAATGCATCCAACATTTTGACATGCTTGGACTAGTCTATGCCATTGGCATGTTCACTATCATTGGCCTCAATAAAAAAAACAAGGAAGCTTGTGTGGAAATATCACGTACTCTGGAAATTAATGCAAAACCAAAATTTCACCTTCTTCCTAGAGGGTTTCCCAGATCTTAGCCCTAGAATTTTTAGCCTTTAGGACTGTTGTAAATTAGAGTATAAAACAACAATGAAAAATTCACAATAATTCACTTCAAATAGCCCCAAACTTCTCAACAATTCAAGGAGAAGGTACCAAACAAATAGATAAGTTTCAACCACTTCTAGGGCAATTTATTAGCCAACAATCATATCTAAAAATGCATTTTTACATCAATATAACAATAATAAAATAAACCTTTATATTCTTCCTTAGATGTCAAATCACTTGATAATTTGTCCTTTTACTTATGTCCAATCAACAAGACATAAATGGTTATAAATAGAAAAGCATAAAGAACATATATAGTTGATTCAAATTCAAATATGAAAATAACACAAGATGTGGATAATTGGAAACTTCATATATAAGGTCAAGATGAAGTACATTTACATAGCATAGTCTTCTCTCAAGGCCAATACAAAAACTCCAACTATTCAAAAATCCCTAGCTAGGGTAAATTATTAAACCCTAATTCAACTAAGAAGATTCAAGTGCAAGAATCTCTTCAACACAACCTCCAAGGAAATATGTCCTCCTTTTTTCTTCTCCACAAATCCACCTTAGGGTTTTCTTTCAAAACTTTAATCATTGGTGAAAATATGAGGTCTAAAATGGGAAAGAAAGAAAATTATTTTTTTAATTAAATTTTTGACTTATCTCCTTATAAGTTTGTGCAAATTTTAATTGTGGGAACTCATTGGCCGTGAAATTTAATTCCACATCCAATAAGTACCCACTCCACATACTTTTGATAGACCCACAATGAGATAAACTGGAAATAGATGAAATATGTAGAGTGGGTAATGGTTAGATGCAAAATTTAATTCCATATCCAATGAGTGTTTTCACTTGAAATTTGAGTAAACCTATAAGGAGATAAGTCAAACATATGATTAAAAAAATAATTTTCTCCCTTTCCCTTGAAAATTATTTACTCGTATGGTTGACATTGCCATATTGAATCCTATTGGTTCTTTTAAAGTTGATTTTGATAGTAAATTTTTGTTTTGAGGCCCATTTTTTACCCAAAAATTCCCCTAATGCTCCAATTTCCAAGGCATAAACCTTAACACTAGAACTCCAAGAAGACTAAGAAACCCTAACACCGAGAGAGAGAGAGAGAGAGAGAGAGAGAGAGAGAGAGAGAGAGAGAGAGATCACTCTCTTCTCTTAGTCACATCTCATCACAAGAGTGAATACAAGTGAGTGAATGAATATGTTTGATCATCATTTTCAACTTCTCCTCCATAAGAGAAAACCCTAGTCACAAGAGAAAAATACAAACTAAGACATCATTTTTTCCTTCCATAACTTCTCCTAGGGTTTCTTCATGAACTTATGAAACACAATGAATCTCTCCAAGAAGACAAATACAAAGAGAAAGACACAAATGACGATTAATGGAAATAATATCTCCTTCCTCTATTTATAAGAGATATAAGGGAGGAAAACAATACTATGTGGGCCTAAGACCTTACAAGCAACATACATGAGCCCTTGTAGGCCACACAAGTGAGATTTCCACTCTAGAGTATAATTTTTATGATCCAATGGCAATGTCATGCACAATGACTTTGAGTTGATGTAGCTACACAAGACAAGTCCACACCACTCCATCATAAGCCTCCACAGACTCAATCTATCCTCCAAAGTAATGTACTTCACTAGGTTAGCTACCCTCGACAAGAAAAATGACAAATCCCTAGGTCCTCCGATCCATCTCCAGTCCCCAAAACAGGAAATCAAGTTGCCACATGTCAACTAGGGCTTGAAGTCCCCCTCCATGATGCACAATGCTCCACGTCCCCTGTAGGGTTCTCTTTAAACAAGTGGCTCCTCCATGAGGCCTCAATGAAGGGAGTCCACCAAACTTCCAAGAGACATCCAACACCTAAGGGAAGACACTAAGACTACAATCAACTAAGGTCAAGCATCCGCTAAGTAAGCTATCTCATCTATGCATATCCATCACATACCATCTCTCATGTTACAATCCATCTCAGACTATCTCGGGGATTAGCATACACCATATACACTAAATCTCATGAAGTACTCCTAAACATGGTGTAAATACATTCAAAGTAACCCAAAAATATAATACTCCTCTATATGAGGAAATAATTTACATTGTCAACTATCAAATCCTACTATAACTTTGCCAAACTTGCTATCTGCAAATCAGTACTGGTTGTAGTCCTAAAATCAACCATTGTCATCTGCAAAAAATCTGTCAACTACACTATCACAACATATCGATCATCCAATGAATAATGAACATATGTGAATATGAAGGAATATCTCCTTGGAATAAAATCAACCCGCCAAACTCCATCATTTTCCAAGTCAACATCACGGGAAAACATCAATAGACACTGCATCATGAACTCTTTAGTGACATCCTACAAAGACAATCACATTTCCATACATGATCACGTTAATCCTGGAATACAAAGCTTGTGGTATATTCATCAAACTATGCAAGGTCAACATCAACATGTCAACATGATAATCCCTCTCATGTATCTCAAATATTTTGGCAACTAAACCACCCTAAACCAGGTCAACTCCATCATCTCGTGAGAATTTAGAAGTAAGAATATCACCAAGGGAAACTCCCTCTATAAGAGAGAATCCAAAATCCCTCTTGGATCTGTTACCTCCATAATACTCCCATCACCTACAACTCTAGTATCAATCTCAATATCCTCCATCAAGGCATCACACCTTTCCTCCAATGAATAAATGGAAGTTTCATGGATGGAAGAAACCAATGCTACATGAATAACATATATCCTAGGAGGTACACTTTCCCTCATTGATGATCTAGGACCTCCTATATGCTCTTGATCCCCTAGGTCAACGATCTGATCGTTCTTCTCAACCATTGAAGGAGAACTCTTCACACCGAAATATCTTACATCCTCATCTATATGAGATACAATCATAATGTCTTCTCATGAACTTGAACCTAGTTTAATGATATCTCACCATGCATGTGGATTTTGATAATTGGAAGGCCATACCAACATCTCGTTGAAATGTAACAGTGACATTGGATCAACAAGTAATATGTAAAGTTCACCCTCTCCCACCCCTCTATCCAAATTCCTCAGATTAACTAAACTACTATCACTGATGGTGCATTACTATCCCTCAAAATCAACTCTCCAATGTATATCTATCATGCAAGAAATTGAAGGGATATTTTTCCTCAAACCTAGAACAAATAATATATTGCTCATCTCAATAAAATCACCTAAAGGAATCTAGAATGATATGGAGCCAACTCCTTTCATAGGGTATGCAACATCATCACCAAGCTCCATAGTCATGCCTCCCTCTTGCTCTTGAATCCCGTTGAATAAAGACTCGTCATATGTCATGTGTTTCGAAGCTCCATTGTCCACATACTATCCAACACTAGACATAGTGTTAGATTATAAACAAAAAATCGTGAAAAAGGTGGTTTCAAACTAAGAGGACATCTCCTCTACACCTACTACAATTCTAGTTGCAACCTACTTCACACCTTTTCCATAACTACAGTCCTAGTTGCAACCTACTTCACACCTTTTCTAGTCTTCAATGGACACGATTCTACATAATGTCCCATCTTGTGACATTGAAAACACATAACCTTACTTAGGTCCTTCTTTATTGTATATATCCCATCCTTCTTCTCGAATCCTTTATTGCCACCCTTCTTCATCTTTCTGATGAGACTGATAACATATACTTCCCCTTGTTGAGCACCTGAGTGGGCCCAATGGTTAAGAACATGTGTTATCTCCGGGGAGGTCACAAGTTCAAAACCGGCGAGGGGTAGGGATGCTCATATTGGCCCGTTGTGACAAGGCTGGAAGGGTAGACGACCCCTGGGATAGAGGTTCACAAGGTTCTATGGACCTTCGATGGACCTCGGGACGTCTCGGCCCTTGCTAAGTCACAAATTATTGGTATATCTGGCTTGCGGGCTGTTGGATATACTCTTGGGAGGTTGCTGTTCCCATGGTAAAAAAAAAAACCATATACTTCCCCTTGTTTCTCCGAACAAGACTACAATTTAATTTCTTCCTACACAAGATCAACCCATCACTTTGAGAAATATGATATGTTCTCCTAAGCATAAATACCTTGAACAAAAGAATACAGGAAGGAGCAGTCCCCTTAAGGGTGGTGGGCACTATCTCTCGATCCTTCACCTTAGTTCCAATGGTGGCCAATTTATCCTTCAATTCATTGATCTTGGTTAAGTAGCTTATTATATTATTTGTCTTTCTCATGCAAATGGCCAATATCTTGTTTTGCAAGAGCATCTATCTAGAAGAAAAATAATTTTGAAATAACTTAACCGAAGTGTCAAACATGTTGTTATCTTACTTCTCATATGATATGTGTGGGATGAAATGATCCTTCATATAATCACAAATGATTCTCTTCTCCTTGGTTTCCTTATTTCGATGAATGACCAACTATGTTGGATTTATAGGTTATGTAATTTCCTTCTCAACATGCTCCCAACGATTGGCCTCCTCCATAAGAATTCAAAGCTTGGGATTCCATGGAACAAAATTGGAAGCTCCATCCAACTTGTCACACTCTCTTAGGTTGATAATCACCTTACACATCCTAAAAAGTCTCAAGTGCATAAAAAACTAGTAGTATATGAAGTAGAAGAAACTCTTTCTAGGGCACACATTATTTTCCAAAGAAACTTAGAGTTTCAAACCCACTAACCTTAAATAGTTCAAGTACCTTTCCCAAGTAGACCTAGTTGAAATATGAACTCCCTCTTACTCAAGAGTGATCTCAACCATAACAAGCTTTGATGGCATGTGAAAATTTCATGCACTCGGGCCATTAATGCAAAATTGAAATTTCACCGTCTTCCTAGAAGGCTTCCCAAATCTTAGCCCTATAAATTTAAGCCTTTAGGACTAATAAAAATTAGAGTATAAAACAACAACATAAATATTACAATAATTCACTTCAAACAATGCCGAAATTCCTAACAATTCAGGGTGAAAATATACCAAACAAAGAGATAAGTTTCAACCCCTTATAGGGAAACTTATTAGCAAATAAAGAGATTTGAAATGCCCATTTACAATAGTAATTAAAACAATATAACAATGATAAAATGAGCCCTTTATATTATTCTTTAGATGTCAAATCACTTAACAATTTTTTCTTTTACTTATGTCCAATCAACAAGTAATGAATCATTATAAATAGAAAAAGATAAATAAGATACATAAGTAAAATTGAAATATGAAAATTATGCAAGATGTGGATAGATGAGAACTTTATATATAAGTTCAATATGATGCACAAGTACATACCATAACCTTCTGTCAAGGTTAGTACAAAAAATCCAACTATCTAAAATTCCTAGATAGGGTAAATAATCAAACCCTAGCTTAACCAAGAATATCCAAGTGCAAGAATATCTCCAACACAACCTCCAAGGGAAGACATATTCCTCTTCTTTTCTACTTCACATATCCACCCTAGGGTTTTCTCTCAAAAACCTAATCTCCAATCTCTAAGGGATAAACGCTAACCTGATAAATCCAAGATGTTCGAAGCAAATCCAAGAAGACCAATAAACCCTAGCAGAGAGAGAGAGAGAGAGAGAGAGAGAGAGAGAGAGAGAGAGAGAGAGAGAGAGAGAGAGAGTACACACTATATTCTCTTAGTCACATCTCATCATAAGAGTGAATAAAACCGAGTGAATGAATATGTTTGATCATCATCTCTAACATCTCCTCCACAATAGTAATCCCTAGTCACAAGATAAAAATCCAAACCAATATGTCCTATTTCCCTTCCATAGCTTCTGTTAGGGTTTCCTAGCAAATCTCTCTAAGAATAAAAATATAAAGAAAATTACAAATAATGATTAATGCAAATATTATCTCATTACTCTCCCTTTAGGCTGACACTCCCATGAGGTGATGCTCCCCTTGTCTATGAATATCTCCCCCTTTGGACAAGGGATATTACTCTGAGGCAATGATGTTGGCATGGATGCCAATCATCTCTCCACCTGGAATCATGCTACTGCAACCAATCATGGGAATAAGAATAACCACCCCTATCTTGTCTACAAGATGAATAATATGCTATCAGTGCAATTTGCTTTCGCTTCAAATACTACTGCTCAACTGGAACACAGATCAACGACTCAACGGTGATCTTCTCTTCCTATAAAAATAATTGGACCTGTCCATGCATCAACCATCTAAACTCATGCTACACCATACATCAAGTGTATGCCAATCATACTTACTATCTCATGCGTCAACCATGAAGAAAAATATATGTCAATAATATGTGTCAAAATTGAACTAAGCATATATCATGATCTTCAATAAGTGACTCTATCAATGTACCAACAATATGCCTTAAACACGTGTCATATCACACATGATATGCCTCTATCATAAGATAGATACATGGAGCTCACATATGTACCAGCCATGTACCATGACATATCTTCCTCATAAACCATTCACATAACTTCACTGAGAGAATACATAACCAACACTGTTCCTTGGAAGATGAAGACCTGTAACAAGCCATGTCAGATCCTGCAAAATAGAGTTATACCATCAAACCATGCTTCTTTCAATGCTTCTAGTTATCTATTCATTCATTTGTAACCCAAGAGCCTCTTCATTCTTCCGTGCTTCAATACTCATAGGGGTATCAACAGGAACAATCTTAAGTCTTCCGTAATTCCTCCTTCCTTTCTTTTGTTTATATTTTTTTTGTTGAGGAGGAGTTTTAGTAGATCATCAAAATAGTTTTTAAAAATTTCCAAGATCATCATCGCTTAATTCTTCTGGTTGATCTCCTATCCAAAGTTCATTACCATCATCATTGTTTTGTGCTTCATAAGCTTCTTTATCCTTTCCTCAAGAATTTTCTTTTTGCATTTTTCATTTGTTGGGTAATGGATAATTTATATGCAGAACATTATCAAGTTCTGCAATTGTGTCACATTTTTCTTTAGGAGCTTTCTTTTCTTGAGCTTGATCCACTTCATATGCGTAACTCTGATTTTCATATACCTTATCAGACACTTCACCCATCATTCTCCTATTGTCAATTTTATCTATTTCAAGTGCAATATGTTCGTCATTTTTCTTCCTTTTTACTTTAGCTTTTCTTCTCCATATCTTCTTATAATTTTCCTTAATGCTGGAGATACTTCATGTAATACTTTCGCAATCTACATTCACTAGCCTTATGACCATAATTGTTTCATTTTTTTCATTCAATATTGAAGTCTTGTAAGGGAGAGAATGAGTTACGATTTATTCTTTTTGCATTATTCTTATTGTTTTCATATCTTTGAACATTTCTTGGATTGTATTTTATATAAGCTTTACAATGTACTACTTTATGTCCAAAATTATTGAAGGAATAACAATATCCAAGGAAAATATATTGATTTATGTTAGAGGGATTACTTCTGATGATTCTATTCTTTTTGCCATCTTTTTTCTTTAGTAGGGAGTGCATATTTCTGTTTATTTGGGACAGTCTTAAATGGTATTGTCCTTGCCTTATTTTCTTCTCTTCTCATGGAGTTCTCAAGAGAATCTGCATAGCTGATTGACTATTTTTCATTCTTCTGTTCTGTAGAGGAATCATATCCCAACCCAATCTTATCATTTGATGATGTTTGATTGCTAAGAATGTTGTTCAAGATTTTTGAGTTGTTTTCAAACTTAGACTGAATGTTTTATTTTTCTAGTTTCCCTTTTAGTTGAATTATTTCATCTTCCAATATATTACATGTTTGTTGTTTTTCATTGAGTTCCTTGTTCAATATTTCTTCTTTTATTTTGGTTTCTTGGAGTTGGTTTTTTAACTCAATAATCAATTGTTGTGAATCACTAATGGTTTTGGAAACTTCATTTTCTCTTGATTTTATAACTTCTTCAAACTTTAGAAGTTGTTCCCTTAGTAATTTGTTTTGATTTTTAGATTTTCTTAGTTCTTCAATTGCACAGATAAATTATTCCTCAAGGTTCACTTCTTCTTCATATTCTGAATGATTATCATCTTGATTTTTCATTCCCATAAATAGAGGCTCTGACTCCTCTTCTTCACTTTCTTCAGATGAGCTACTATCTTCTTGAGTAAATAAACTTTTCTTCTTCTTGTAGAAATTCCTTTTATCTTTGTTTTTTCTCTTCTTTTGATCTTTGAAAGTTCTTTCATCATCACTTTCCTCTTGCATAGGATAGGGACATTTGTTAGCAAAGTGTCTGATTCTTCCATAGTTGAAACATTTGAAGGGTAACTTTCCTTTATATTTTCCAGATCCTTTCTAGAGTTTCCTTATGAAGTTAGCCTCTTCTACATCTGATATGTCTGATTGATCTTCATTAGACATATGTTCCCTATTCTTCTTTGCTTTATAAGCCTTAAAGGTTGTTTCTCCTTTTGATGGTTTTTCCTATCCTGTTCTCATCTCATATGCTATAATAATTCCATGGAGCTCATCTATTATGAGTTTGTCAAGGTCTAGTCTATCTTCAATTGTAGAAATCTTGGCATCATACCTCATGGTAATGATCTTAAGATATTTTTTATAATGGATTTGTCTTTAAGTTCTTCTCCAGATTCTCTGATTGAGTTAAGTACCTCATCTACTCTATGAATATATTCAACAATGTTCTCTTCTTCTTTCATATTCAATTTTTCAAACTAAGCTATGTAGGTTTGTAGTTTGGCTTCCTTGACCTTGTTGTCTCCTTCATATAGAACCTCCAGTTTGTCCCATATCTCCTTAGATGAATTACAATGCATTACCTTCACAAATATAGGATTTGTTAACCCTCCTAGAATGTCATTGACTACTCTTGAGTTTTCATTGCAAATCTTCTTTCCTGCAGTATCTGTGGGTGGAGTAGCTGGTGCAGTGTACCCATTTTCTATAGATTTACAAACATCGAAACCAAGAGCTATAAGGTATCTTTTCATTCTTATTTTCAAAGAGAGAATACTTATATCCTTTAAACAATGGTGCTTTGTTGGAAGACATTCCCTCTTTCCGATCCATTACTTTCATGATCTACCTTCCAGTTATTAGACTGTGCTAAATGCACTTGGATATGATACCAATTGTTGGAAATACCGAGGGGGGGGGGTGAATCGATATTACCTTTTTAAACAATTAGTTATTAGTTATTTATTTTATTTATCATCACAATAGATCAATAAAGGACTTTTATTTAAGATTCAATTATATAAGTATAATTAACAAGAATTACAAAGTTTATAAAGAATAATCTATGATTGTGAAGGACACCAATCCTCTTTAGAGAACTAACTCTTGGAGACACAAATCCCCTACTTCAGGACACCAACCCTAGGAAGCATCAAATCCCTTGTTTTTAGGGAAAAAACCCTAGGAAGCACCAACTATCTTGTTTTACTGCACCAACCCTAGGAAATAACAACTCCCTTGTTTTAGGGCACCAACCCTAGGAAGCAACAACTCCCTTATTTTCATACTTTACTTAGAAAAGGATATGAATCCTTTCTTACTCCTCCCTTCCACCCACATTGCATAAGTATCTTTAGTTTTCCTTCTTGGACTCTGCTTCTGCTTTTGATCTTCTGATCTGGATTGCAGAGACACTTTCTTCTTGCCATTCTTTCTTGTTTATATAGTCTTCCAACTAGTGTGAATTTGAACCATTGTGTATTTTGACAAAGAACCATTGTACCATTTCATTTAAATGATAATATTAAACTTTAAATGTTATAATTTTTCCTTTTTATTCTTTATTCATAATTCTCATGATTTAACTCTTCTTTAATCATGTCTGTGTATTGGTTCATTAATCTACAGATCTCAAATTGTTGTGAATTCAAGTCTTAATCAATAGGCGCTCCCTTCAATCCAAAATTCATGTGATCATGAGCTCGAAACCATGAGATTAATCTCCATTTGTGATTCCTTCTTTAAGTTCCTTACCTTATCAAGCGATCGGTACTAGATTCATGTCCCTCTTTTCTGTTAGGACTGTATTTTGTGGCTAATAGCTTAGGGCACAAACCCTGTTCTACAATCTAGACCAAAGGCACTTTTTATTCACCAAGTGGCCACTTACTATAACCAAGAGTTATCCCATTTAACACTTAACCCAACACAACTTCATAACATCCATATGACTTTGACCTGTGACCGAGAGAGAATACATATAATTCTTTATCGTGAAATTTCAATCTCATTCATCGATTCTTTTTCATTTGATATCGATATGACGGTGTGGAGTTAATCTCTTGTTGAATGGATGATTCTTGCTTATTTGGAGGCTAAAACAAATCGATGGTCACAATTTAATCTTTGGTTGAGTGGATGGTCCGCACAAAATCAAAAAGGTGTTTTGTTAATGGCTTTTTCATTGTGCGCTTTTTGGATCTTGATCATGGATCTTATTTCTCGACGAATGATCATATATTTATCTCGGGGCTTTGACACTCCGAGACTCCAGGTTACTAGAAACATGAAGTAGTTCAATTCCTACGGAGGTTTACCTACCGAATAAGTCATAACACGTCAATGACTGCTTTCTATTGATTAACATCTCATGCTTACTCTATCCTTCCACTACACTCGATATAACGGTCATGAGAGAACCTGAAGGATCTTAGTGTCAGAAAGTTGTCTTAGGTTGATGGAAAATTGGTTTGGATTGTTGGTTTTCATTGATGTTAACCCTTGGAGAGTGGTATTGTAGATTGCTGTCAACCCTTAGAGATTGATGTCAACCCTTGGAAGAAGACCGATAGTGAATTCCGATAGCACAAAGGTATGGGTAAGGGACTCGAGTTTGTTTGAGGTATAAAGGAAAGAATATCAATGAATATGCATGTAAGACTATTCTAGATGGATATTACATGTCATGCCATTTCTGGTGATATGTGGAACGCCACATAACTCCTCATGGTTAGAGATTTATGGCCATGTGAAGTTGGAGAACCCTTATGAGTTATTTAGAAGATCCTAGAAGCTCAAAGAAGTCAATTATTCTAGAAGATCCTAGAATAAGTGTACTAGTCAAATTTATGGTAACTATGAGTTAATCATGGGTATAGTTCTTGCATTAAGAAAATAATTAAAAAAAATTAGTTGCAACAAGAAGTTGTGAGTTTGGTAATTATGGTAAAGTAGTTGTGATGAGAAGATTGAACAGTCAAAGTGGCTGACCAAGAAATAAATTAAATAATAAAGTGGTTGCAACAAGAATTTAGTTAAGGTAAAAGAAGTTATGAATTGACTAATTATAGAAAAGTTAGTTGCAACAAGAAGTTGTGAGTAAAGATAAATTATTTAAATAATAAAGTAGTAAAAGTGGTTGCAAAGATAAATTATTTAAATAATAAAGTGGTTGCAAGAAGAAGTGGCAAGTTTACTATTTATGGATAAGTCAAATTGGTTGCAAAATAAATTAATTAAATAATAAAGTTAGTTGCAACTAGGAGTGGAGAACTTACTATTTGTGGAAAGTGGTTAAGTTAAGTGGACAAGTGGTTAGAAGTGGGTTAGCCCTAAAATAAGGAAAGTGGGTTAAGTTGGTTAGAAGCTAACCCCTTGAGGAAGGTACATGGAAGTATAAATAAGAGAGAGAGGCTATCCCATTAGCACCTATTGAATATCTATTTTGTGAAAGGTTATTTGGGAAGGTATTATTGATAGAGAAAAAGTGTGGCAGAAAAATTGCGGAAAAAAAATTGTGACAGGAAAAGTGCGGTATAAAAAGTGCGGAAGAAAATCACGGCAGGAAAAGTGCCGCAGAAAAAGAGCAGTAAAAAAATAGTGGTAGAAAAAGTGTCGTAGAAAAATCGTGGCAAAAAAAGTGCAGCAAAAAAATCGTGACAAGAAAAGTGCGGAAGAAAAATAGCCACAGGAAAACCGTGGCAAAAAAAGTGCGGCAGAAAAATCACGATAGCAGATTCACGACAACAGAATCACATCATGAAAACCACAACAACAGAACGCTACAAGAAGAAAAAGGTATGGTTTTCATATGTGTAGTGTTGAATCTATGAATCTGGTTGAGGGTTTGCCTTGTAAATCCATTGGAATCCGTCTTGGAAGTTTAGGGCTTGCTGTAGAGTTGATCTGAGGCAGATCTACTGAAGTTTAATATGTTAAATTATGTACCAAGGCAAGTGTTTCTCTTCCCTAGGCCCTAAGGGGGAGAAATTGCCGAATATGGGTCTTAGTCAAATTAATTTGTGAGATGCAAATTAAAAGATAACTTTATGATTAAAGTGAGGGTGAGTGAAGAGACACAAAATCTCAGCTACCCATCTAATCTAAACTCAGCCATTAGATTAGAAAACTCCTCACCTTCCCTCATGAGGTTGATTAAGGCAAATGGGCGCACCCATTCTTGGTTGTTCAAGAACAAGGGAGTTGAAGAAATCTTGGTGAGAGACCAAGAGGCT
>ML807175.1:28525-39821 GCA_009831015.1 Picea engelmannii
GTAGATGCTGAAACACGGCTGTAGCAGATGCTGAAACATGGCTGTAGCATATGCTGAAACAGTGCTGAAACTGAGTTTGGCATTTAAATTTGACTGAAAAATCAGCGAGACTGAAACTGGGTGGGATTTTGAAAAATTAACATAATATTGGTTCATGTTTGAGGGATTTTGGTTGAGGTATGTTGCTGAAATTATTGGTACAGATAAATGATGTATAATAGTGAGGTTGTGGCACATGGTTGATGTGAGGATTTATGGTATTTTATTGATGGAGAGTGTGGTGTATGGCTAGAGGTATCTTGTTCGTTATCTTGGTGCATGTTATTGGTATATGGTAGAGGTATATGATTGGGTACATGGATGAGATACATACTTGAAGTACATGGTGATATTGATACATCTTGTTGAGGCATAGTTTGGTTTGTTGTTGATACATGATTTGTACATGTTGTTGGTTATCTTAATATAGTGTTTATGTACATGGTTGATATACATGATTGATGTGCATTGTTGGTACATGGTTTGAGTGATATTCTTGTGAGTATGGGATCTATGTTATCAGATCTAATATATTGAGGAGAGTATTGGTACATGTTGTTGGCGTATTTAGTTTTTTTGGTACAGGCAAGGCATAAGTACAGGTTGGTTACAGGATAGTGGCATAGGTTGATTACAGGTCAATGGCACATATTGGTACATGTTTACAACAATATATCTCATAGTGATAGTGTGATAGTGGTTCCATCATTCTACTTATATTTTAGGGCGGTTGGATAGGGAAAGTATAGGTGGTTGTATCCACCTTCTAGTTGTAGCCGGAGAACTTAGGGGGTTGTAGCCTCCTTCTGGTTGTATCTAGATAATTGGGGAGTTGGATATTCCCTTAGGTTGTAGCCTGAGAAACTAGGGGGTCAGAGCCTCCTTCGAGTTGTAGCTGGAGAATTGGAAGTTGGTTCTTCCTTGAATGTAATTCTTGACATATAAGAAAATCATTCTGTGGTTTTCTCCCACATTGGGTTTCCACATAAATATTGGTGTATTGTGCATTGTGTGGATGTGTTTGTTATTGTTTATTATGCACTGATGAATGTTAATGCTTATGATAAAGTAAGATATTGATGATGACCATGGTTGAATAAGTAAAATAATATACATTGTGGTTTAAAGGATTAATAATTGGTATAATTGCTCATCACTGATTCAACCCCCCATCTCAGTAATCTAACAATTAGTATCAGAGGTTCCTTCAGGAAACAATTTAATCATTGGAAGGAGATCATGGATTATTCTGAGAATGGAGTACCACTGTTTAATGGTTAGAATGGTTTAACACATGAGATATGGAGTAGAAGGAAAAAATTATTTTTGGAGACACATGGATATGATATTTGGAAATCAGTTACTACAGGATACATGTTACGAGGGAAAAACTCTTTATGGCCAGGGTAAACCACAATAGACAGATGTGAATGTAGAAATCAACTCTATCCCAAGAAAATGCTGTATAAACCAATATGCAAGTGAGATAAGAAAGAGGCCTCCCTCGTCCAGATGTTCGATGATGTCCACCGTTGAACACTTTGACCCAAATATTTATACCTGCAACAAGTTCTCAACAAACACGAAAATAAAGCATATGGTGATAATATAAAAGGTTATCACATTAGATATCATAATCCATTAATATACATGAAAAATACGCCCATGGATAATAACTCATATATTTGCAAGATATCAATTGGACGGGAAATGAGTATTTCTATTAATAAATGATCAACAGAAGTGAAAAAATTATAGACTTCCGTGTCGGCATGGTTCAAAACTGAGAAACCAAGTTCCTTCCAGCTGTGCCTCCAACACTTCAATCCTCCACCAAAGGCAAGCTCATAGAAGGGAGCCAATGAGGTTCTCCATCAATAAGGGAAGAACTTGGGGGCTGAACACTGTGTTTAGACTTAAAGGACAAAGGGTTGTAGACTCAATATGAAGTAATAATTTCTCCAGAATAACTTTGCTCTCAAAGTTGAATTCTTTCTCCTCTTTTCCATAGCTCAGTATTGACCCATTTATAGCCTTCAAATGGAACTTAAGGGCTGAGTTAGAACGTTTCTAGCATATGGAAGGCCAAGGATCAGAGATATCCTATTGTGACATGGAAACCCGACATTTAATTTTCATTTTTTGGCACAAATCCCGATGTACACGAGATGTAGTGGAGAAGCCTGCGTATACGCATGCTATATAGTATCCAAGGTGCATACATGTGGAAAACTATGTATTTTTAGCTATGGATTTATCAAACAGGGATGATAAGTCTGCATAGGGAAATGGAAAAAGGACCTCTATGTAATATTGCATAGGGTGAGGCAAATCTTTCTATAACAGATGCCCCCTAGTGTGTGAGGTCAGAGGAGTATTTGCGATGGCAGAAATACATTATAAAAAACCCAGAAGTGGAGTGGTAGGGGACCAACTGGATGAACTCGTTGCTCATTACATTTTGTACTGACTTTGCATACATGGATGCCAATAAAATTACACTGCAGATACATGTGAAAAATAGAACAAACAAGTGTCCATGGCCATGAATAGGCAAATACAAATACGGTTACATGACAAAATATGTCATAGTCACAAACAAGGCCAAGTAGAACCAGTCTCAAAACCAATCTAAAGATATATGTAAACAATGGAGTACAATCTGATCTCCCATGATCACTGCAGTCATATAGGTATTGGTTTAATGAAAAGGAAGCAATAACTCAAAAAAGCTGCGACCACATAGTGATGTCTTCAAGTCTTCTACACAATCTGCCAAGGGTGCAAGTCTACATCATTTGAATAAGGGAGTTGAGGCCAAACATAATGAGACATTGTTTGATTACCAGTCATTGAGGTATACCGTTAACAAATGCGAGACAACCTACCGATAATGAAAGTAGGTATCAAGGCACCGAGTACATTCTTACAAGTGTGAATAAATGAGCTGGTGTCGAGCACCTGAAGAATCCATTGATCATGAGACATTGATGTATTCCCAACTGTCGATGGCAAGAGAACCTACCACTAATGACTGCAAACCTCAAGGTACTCATAAGACTCTAGGTCCCATTTCCAGAATATATGAGATGAAGTTGATGGAAGGAGACCCACTGAAAGTAGATAATTAAGGCATATCTCATCAGTCAACATGAGGTACAAAGAAGGAGATTAATGATTTGGTGGAAATCAAATGAAGAACATGTTGATGAACCAATGACCCTGTGCGTCTTTCGCGTATGCCAAGTGAAAGAGGTACATGAAAAAGACCCTCTGAATAGTATCCAATGATGAAAACTACTGTCAAAGGCGAGGAAACCACCAATAAGGCTAATGGCATCCAAGACATTGCATGAATCCCAATGTGTGAATAGATGTATTTCCGTCAAACACAAGGGAAACCACCCAATCAATGAACAATGATGAAATGTCAACTGTTGGGTTCAAGGTTACCTACCATTGATGAAAGTAGGGCCAGGGTGCATGATAGGACTATAGTATCATGTGACTCTGAGAAAAACTGAGGGTATGGACGACATGCAAAGTCAAGAGTTCTGAGGAGTGTCCAACACAGATTGATAGACTTCCTTTGAAAAAGAGCATGAGACATATGGAGGACTCCAACAACATAGACCCAATGATGAAACCATCAGATGCAAGAGGAATCAATGAAATTCTCTATAGGGATTGGAAAAGTAACTAGTCGGTAGAGAAGACTTTGTAACGAGCTCATCTTCCTAAGGCCATGCTAATCCCAAAATTATAATGATGAATGGACTCAATAACTTTGTGCTATGTTCAAAGGTGACACAACTACTTCCAACATAACATAACACTCCCTTCCCACCCGTCCTTTTTTTGTTTTTTCATAGAAAAATGAATATTATGATACAGAGGAGGAAACAAGTGTTGCAAATAAGAAAAAATAGTTCTGTTATCACTCCAAGGAACTCTTTGGGGTTGTAAACCAAAGATGCTTGGTAACTTATAAATGAAATGGTTTTTGGTATTTTTATAGATGGATCAATGAGATAACAAATTATAACTCAGTAGTCAGACTTTAAATGGGTAATCAAAACAAACAGAGCTCTCATGAAACAATAATCAGATGGCAAATTTAAATGGATGAGAATATAGAGTTACTAAACCAAATACAACATGTAGGGTTTACAAAACTGTGTAAAACAATCTTAAGTAAACTATGAGCTGACTGGTGAGATGACAGTCACTCCAGCTAAAACAATTTAATTAAAATAGAGGAAGACAGGTGATAAAATCTGATATTGTAGCAGAGAGAAATCTATCTTTTTACATTAGCATCAAAAAATTGTTTACATAGCATAAGAGTATCTGAAATCGAACCCCCTCATTCATCTGCCTTCTGTAGCTTTATAGCTTAACAATTCAGTTATTAGATCCTAAAACTATGGATCTGAATTTCCAGAAATAGTAAACAAACAGTATTTACAAAGAAATAGGAATAGATCCTCAAATAAGGTAAATCTTTATCTGCTGGCCCTCAAAATGTGGTTGAAATCTGATGATGTGTAGCTCAGCCTCCCAAGGCTCTCTGAAATTCGAATTATGTGATGTGGCTCCCAAAACCCTGAAATTCTGCCTCTTTTAAAGATGGTAAATGACATTTGTACACCTTTTCTTCTCTTCATTTTCCAAAAGTGGCTGATTAGATAGATTTGATAATTCATTAATAAAGCCTTAGAAGAGGTTTCAATTCATTCTCATGAAAAAATTTACGATCTGGGAAAAAACCGTAACATTCTGGCCGTGACAGGATTTCAACATCTTATTTACCGAAAAATCCGCTCCTAAGCTGCTGAAAGGCGGCACTTTCAATAGCTAACTAGCAAAATTTTCGGCGAATTAGCTGGTGAAAAGAGCAGATTTTCAAAATCAAATTTCTCGGTCATAGAAAATCCGTTTTTCGTGCCTGAATAGTCGATCGACATCTAGAGAATCTAAGATTTCCAATGGTGTTTTCAAATCTTCATTTGGATCTTGGGAAGGGATTGAAAAGTTCCCTTCAAGTTTAAGAATCATTCTTTCCATTTGCAATTCAAAACCCCAAACGGTTCTGCACACCAAACACTGTGATATGCTATTGGGCCGAGGTCTTACGCTGGTGAAAATACTCGGTTCTGCGCTAATGGATTTGAACTTGCCATCCCCGATGCCATGATTGTGGAGCATGAGTTTCTGAACCAGATCTGATTTGGACGTGCAACTCGAGTTTTCATGATTATCTACTTTCACCAGCGCGTCCTTCTTGATTGCATGACGTGAGTTGACCGCATCATCATTTGATTTTTGAAACGTGGATAAGCGCACGTGATTACCGCTTTCTCCAGCCAACGACCCATGGAAAACGCCCCTTAGCTGTTGAAACTTACCGCTTTCATCAGCGCACAATCCTGTAAGAACTGCTCCTTAGCTGTTGAAAGTCATGAATTTCGCCAGCGCACAACCCGCGACAATGCTTCTTTGGATATTTGAAAATTAACAATTTCACCAGCGCACAGACCTATGAGAGATGCTCCTTAGCTATTGAAAGTCACCACTTTCACCAGCTAACACTCATCTTTTAAACACACGTTAGCTGTTGAAAGCATTTTATGAAAATTTTAAAGAGAAGACCTTTATGGGTCATCTTATTTCTAAGACAAAATTAAAAACCTAAGTCTTGCAGCTTGAAAGACTCAAAATCAATTTGAGAAAACTACCAATAGCCATGCTATCCACCACAAAATGAGACCATAGGGACAGGTTCATTTTGGGAGCTAACAAGTTCCACCAGTGGAACATCCCTATGATCAATGCAAAGAGATGCATGTGGGAGATGGACACTCAGGGGAATGTTCCCTCTTAGGTATAGGGTGTCAAATTGTGAAGGATAAAAACAAGGCTCTGCTTGGTTGAGGATGCAAAAACTACTGTGGCAAACAATTTATAACGCAAAGTGAGAACCAACTATAGGCTCAATACTACAAGCAAGGGCATGAGATGAAATCACAACTTGACGCCAAAAAATGTCATTTTTTATGTCTTTTAGTCTACTTGGTGTAAAAAAGGGGTAAACTTGTGCCAAATAGACGTCTTTTCAAATCCAATTTACAAGTGTGAAAGAGACAATTTCAATCGGTAATCTTTTCGCCTTTTGAAAATGAATCAAAAAAGAGCTTAACTAAGACTCACTACCTTTCATGTCCAATTTAACGAGTGTGAAAGGGAAAAATCACTCGACAATCTTTTCACTTTTTAGATGAGTCGGAAAAGAGATTAACTTGGATTCACTTGGGATATTCTAGGCGGCAAGTCTTGGGGGAGGCCAAGGCTCCCGTGCTGGACTACTGTGGAATGTCAGTAACTTATGAATAGCCAACATAAGCTTGGAAAAACCCAAATCTCTCCAAGTCGAGGAAGATAAAGCACTAATGAAGGATATAGTCTCCGTGATGGATCGAATAATGTCTCTCATTGGGAAAGACATGGGCGGGGGCATTGGATACCCCACGAGGCCATCCAAATCGAAGGGAAATTCCTCAGGACTTGGAGGGAGAGTAATCGGAGAGAGAAAAAACCTCTCTCGTTCCGAAGGTGTAGGATCAAGAATGCTGATGACATGGTTGAAAGATGAATCACCCTCTACAAGAAGAGGAGGATTGACCAGAGATTGCATTGGTATGACCACTTCTTCAATACTAGGTTGAAGAGGATGCATGATAACAGGGATAGGTCACACGTCATCCTCGATAATAGGGGTGAGGTCAGGAGAGGATTGCAGTGGCGTTACCACCATGTTATTCAAAGGAAAAACAGGGTGTGGGGAAAACACATATGTCTCAGAATCTGAAGGGACCTTGGGTGAGCCCCATGCTTCTGGTATCTCGGTCATAGCTGGACACAACCGAGTAAGGTGATATCCTTCGCAAGTCTTGCAAAGGAATTTAGGATTACGTCTGAGGTGTCAAGGCTTCTCAATGCCCCCAACGTTATTCACAATGGCTGGTGACATGATTTCAATGATATAAGAAGAGGCGAGAGATTCATCTCCTACATGATGTACAGAGGTTGGAGATGTGACATTGATAAGACTCGTGGCGACTAGAGTGATACCCCCAACATGATTGGTAGAGGCTGGGTAGGTTGTCAACATGACTTGCATAGGTTGTCGACCCATCTCCAAAATGACTGGCAGAGGTTGGTGATGGAGCTCTAGTATGCCTGACAGTGACTAGACTAGCGGTGTGTTGTGGCATTTGATACCAAGGTCTAGGGAAAGATTGGCTTTGGAACATTGCAGGCCAGGAAGGATCCTAGTTTACCCCCTGTCCCTATCTAGAAGGGTAGTATTTGTCGCCGAATTGGTCCGAAGAGGCTTGTACGAGCATCATCACTGAAGTCTGTGAAGAGACAGAGGTATGATAAGAATTATTTGAGTGAGGATATATGTTTCCCCCTTGTGAAGGGGTTCCATAAATAGGGTAGCCCGAACCGTAAAATTGGTTCTCCCCGTATGAAATACCTGGGGGTACATGAGGACCAATCATGGGAAAAGTATTCGAAGGAACTGACATGGCATATGAAGGATGTATAGATGGGGTGTAATAAGTAGAATAAGGACCCATCTGAGTGTTAGCTCATGATATAACATAGCTAGGGTTGGATTCGTAAGAGGGGAGGTTCCAACCTCCCAGAGTGAGAGTTGGTTGAGGGACATGACTCATATCGAATGAAGAAGTCAACATCGGGGCCATGGTGCCCCCAGATCCAATTCTAGGATTCATATAAGTGGACCAGGGAGAGGATTGCACGGGTGAAGGCATATCAACAAAAAAATGGCTAGAGGCCCAAGGCGCGGCCTGAGTATCATAGTTATGCATACCATTATAAAAAGCGGAAGGGTTCATCCCCATGAAATGAGTAGGCATCATGGGGTAGGCAGTGGTGAACGAGGGAGCAACATGAACTCTACTATCCATGATAATTAAAAATCAGTATAAAATTCTAAGGTCAACTAGTAGTCAAAGAGCACACCAAAAGTCAAACAACCAATATGCATGCAAACATGGTAAAGTGGCTGAGTGGCCTCCCTCCCTAAAGAAGGTATGTCTCACCCAAGAGGGGACTGAGACTCCCTGCTAAATATCAGAGGTAACATAATCAATTATAAGGGCCCTTGCGGGCTTAACAACCAGTCGTTCAGATCCCCTCAGAGAGGTAATCCTCCATAAAGGCTATGTGTTGTTCGACCCTTATCTGACCCAGGGTACCTGCAAAATAACCCATGCAAGTAACCTATGTGGCACCTAATTCAAGCAACTAAGCAACCAATGTATAACTGATGCACAAACAAGCAGTCGTAAGTCAGGCCCACCGTATGGGCAGGGCAAAAAATATTGAAACTTTGAAAGTACCGCCTCTCACAGAGGTAAAGGAACTAGAAAGATCCCCATATACGAATAGATCCCTAGAAATATCTCTGATGCTAAGAAGGTATTGAGGGGATATCCCTTCAACCAACCTCATGCGACCTCGTGATTAACTGCGATGTGAGCGGAGCCTCCTGATATTACCAATTATACACTGGATTTCTCCACTTCTTTTCTCAGACACATATGTTGATTTAATTGCCTTGGAGAAGTTTACTCACAAAATCCTATTCCAAGGCACTAAATCCTAAGCTAGTTTGTGCACCCTAGAAAATAAAATCGTGACTAATCAAATTTAAGTTATATCGTTAATTTTAATGGTCATGATTACTAAAAAATGTATGGTAGTGAAACTCATGGTGTTATGACTCTGCAAGAAAAGTAAATATGAAAATAATGCAAATTCCTAACTTTAACTTTCAATGAATGATATGCTTCTAAAAAACAATGCAATTTTCAAATTCAACTCTGCAATTCTGAAGTAAAATGCAATCTTTCACTATATGCACTAAGCTAATGAAAAAGACTCCAAAAGACAAAAATGCCAAGCAATGAAAAATGCCTATTTTTTTTGTATTTTCAATTTAACAAAACTGAAAATGCATGGAATGAAAATTAACTTGATATATAATCCTACTATGTATAGAAAAAGATAACTCAAGCAGGCTACCAAGAATCAAAACACCCAGCCCAATGTACAAGGACAATAAAAAATGAAAAGATGATGAGAAAGACTCTACCCAGAAATTCAACCAAAAGAGGGTTTCCTGTCATCCCACAAGCACTCAATAGGCACTACAAAGACCTAAGAAGGCTCAGGAAACATAAAATCCCACCCAACAACCACCAGACCCAACAAACAAGCAAGGAAAACTGATGTACGCGACTGTTTAGGCAAACAGAGCATATATACGCATCTTGCAGTGAGACAACCAACATATGCATGCGTCTGTCAAGGAAAAATGCACGTATATGCTTCAAAACAAGGCTAGCAAGGGAGAAAGGCTGAAAACTCAGATCCAGAGTGAACAGGAACTATCAAGCAATGTTACGACAAGAACCACAATAGAAACAAGAGCAATCTAAGGATAAAAGTACTCCAAACCCTAAGAAAGAAGATCAATCACCAGTATTGTCGCCAATTCTGTTATGAGGGAAAAACTCTCTATGTCTAGGGTAAACCACAACACACAGATGTGACTGTAGAAATCAACTCTATCCCAACAACATGCTATATAAACCAATATGAAAGCGAGATAAGAAAGAGGCCTACCTCGTACAGATGTTCGATGATGTCCACCATTCAACACTTTGACCCAAAGCTTTATACCTGCAACAAGTTGTCAACAAACAAGAAAAGCAAGCATATGGTGATAATATGATGATGATGGGGATTAATGTCCACTAAGACCTAATTTCGGACCTTAAGACAGTAAGTGATTGCTTGTGATTATTTAGAATTTTGTTTCTGTGCTCGAAAAGCATTAAGAGAAGCTTTCCAACATCACCATACTTTTGTTGAGTTAAGAGGTTAGGAAGGTTGGTAGTGTGATCAATATTTTGAAATTGAGATCTAATATGGGTATAGGCTTGACAATCTAAGAGAAAGTGCTTTTCATATTCAACCTTCTTAGTGTCACAAAGGTGACACACTCTTTCATCCCATGGAGTTTTAGGAATTGACCAACACCCAGTTTCACTATGGAACTCGTGAGAATTTGTTCTTATCTTAACAATGCTTATTTTTTTCTTTACACTTGGAAAAATAGATAGATAATTTTGATCTTCTAGATTAGGGTTGATTACATCTTTATAATACCTTAATTTTATTTTTTTCTCTAACTCTTTATCACACCACATTTTTTCCTTAAATTTTGATTTGACATTTTTTTTAATAATATCTTTATTCTGTAAAATGGTTTCTTCCATGATTCCCCAATAGTTTAGCCAAGACCGGGCATCTTTATGCCATCCTCGCTTGAGTCGATGGTGGTTATGACTTGATTTTGAAGCAATTTTAGGTATCATCTTGTCTTCCATGTTGTTTAACTTGTTCTTATACATTAGGTATCTAGTCATATCCATGCTCTCAATGGGGGAGAGGCTTGTTTCTACGAGGAGGATGGGATAGGGCGTATTTCCTTTAATTTTGAGATTATAGGTTATAAAATTCTTTTGTATTTGCTCTATCTTTCTCCAGGATTCATGAGAGATACTACAGCCCCAGACTTGACATCCATAAAAAATAACAGGTGTAACAAGAGTCTCAAAAAGGAGTTTCTTCTTATCCCAACTCCAAAGATCAGCTGATTTACAATTGTTTTCAAGCCCATAATAAGATTTCCATCCCCCAATAATCCTTTTCTCAATGCTATAATTCCAATTGAGCTTGTAGTGAATATCAATTCCAAGATATTTGTATGAATTCACTTCCTCCAAGTTGTTGTTGTCATATACAAAGGTATCATAAGGGATGTTAATGGATTTAATAATCATGACCTTAGTCTTATCAGTATTAACAATCATACCCATATTGGAGCAAAAGTCCTTGAGGATTCTTAGTTGGTTTTCAAGATCATGGGGACTCCTTGCCATAAGAACAATATCATCGACATAAAGAATAATATTGATGACTATACTAGTGAGAGTAGGGCCGACACAACCTGGTTTTTCCAAGCATTCTTCTAACTTATCAATGTATATGCCAAAAAGGGTAGGGGACAAGGGACAACCTTGTTTGACTTCGATATTGTAGTTAATCTCTTTTGACCAGCCCTCAGTGTTTTTAAACTTAGCAATAACGTTCTCAT
>ML807175.1:40285-65582 GCA_009831015.1 Picea engelmannii
CCATGACTTTCTAGCCAAATGCTAATCTTCTTTTCCAAAATAATTCCATAAAGCTTGGCTAAAATCGGGCTAATCATAATGGTCCTATAATTAGAGGGAATGTTTTTATCCCCATTTTTAAAAATAGGAACAATGAGGCTTTGAGTCCAGGGTTTAGGGAAGCCTTGTTTGACTGCTAAATTGAAGAGCTTGTGTATGTGAGGGATAAGGATTGGCCCTCCGATTTTAAAAATTTCATCTTGGTAGCCTTCAATGTCCTTAGCTTTCCCATTTGCGAGCTGCTTAACCCCGAATTCTATGTCATCTAAAGAAAAAGATTCTTCCTTTGTAGGGACAATAGGAATGGTGTCCATGGCATTAGGGAACTCGTAAAGATTTTTAAGGTAGGAATTCCAGTCCGTTAAGGGAATCCTATTATTTTCTTTAGTATTGAGTTTTAGAATTTGGCTCCAGAACTTCTTAGGATCCAACTTGTATAGTTGTGAAAGTTGCTCTTCCCTTTTATTGATATAGTATTTTTTTTCCTTTTAATTAGGGATTTGTACGTATTGATCTTATCGAGTTTTAAGGACTCATTAGAAGCATCCCTAATGGATTTCCTAGCAATTTTACATTCTTTATCATACCAAGGGTTGGTTGTTCTATTATTCTTTTTATGGGACACCTCGAAAGAGAACTTGTTAATAGAAGTGGAAAGGGTAGTTGTAAAATTATGATAGAGTTCTTCAATGTTGTCCTTATAAGTTAGGAGGTTTAATTTACTATTTAAATCCTTTAGGAAAATGTCAACTTTACTTTTGTCAAAGCGCAAATTCCTTTGATTATCATAATTCTCTTCAATGGTGCTCCTATGCATGGAGAGTTTTAGAGTTAGGGTTAAAGGTTTATGATCAGAGTCAGGCTCATGGTCATTTAAAAGGTCAAAAGTTGTTATTTGGTTAGAAACAGGGATATCAGATATCACATAATCTACAACACTACTACCTATCCCATAAATACATGTCATTTGGTTGGAGTTTCACACTTCATTACTCCATTGCAAATTATTAGGTCTTGAGAGCTGCAGAGCTTGACCAACTCAGTACCAAAAAATTCTCAATTAGGTCTTCAAAGCTTCTTTTGTAGCTATTAGATGAAACAATTTCCTCATCTAGCCATAAAGGATTATGGTTGAAGTCATCACTTAAAAGAGTAGCTTGTTTAGTTGCAATCCTAGCATTAAAGTCTCCTAGAAAGAGGATATTACCTTCATTTTTCAAATTATAAATATCTTGTTCTAAATTATTATAGGGACAATTTTTATCTAGGTTATTTTTCTTATAAAAAGTAGAATTAATAGGTGCAAAATTACAAATTGCTATATACATCTTAGCATTGGTGTCTGAAATTTCTATCCAAATGTATTGATTAAGAGGGTCAATCTTATGAAGTTGAATGTGAGGAGAAATGATTTTTCTAATATAACAAGATATGCCTCCTATCCCTCTACGGTGGGATTTTTTGTTCCATGCCAACCACAAGACAAATCCTTCCATGTTAGGTACCTTAGAATCCTCATGCTCCCAAGTTTCAGCTAGACAGATAATATCAATATCACTCGGGATCCAACTTATCATAGGACCTTTGCACCATGAAAAGCCATGATAATTCCAAAAAAGGATCCCAAGCGTCTCAAATTCCTATTTATTATCATCCTTCTGGTCTCTATCCCTAACAATAGCTTTTCGATTTCTAATTATTGCCCATTTTCCTTATTTCTTGGCTTCTTTTACCTTTTGAACTTCCTTCCTTAATTTAGCTTGGTCTTCGAGAATGAGGTCTTCATTTATAAATTTTCCTGACCCTTTTAAGCTTGGAGATTTACTAAGTATGCTATATTTATGGTCATTACAACTTACTTTCACACAAATCAACCTATCTTTGTGATCAATTATTTTTCCTAGCCTCTTTGCTTCTATGAGGTAAGTTGTATCAATTTGTGATTTATTTTTTAATTCTTCTTTTACTATTGCTAGCGTATCCTCCTCTTGTTGTTATTTTATACCAAAAATTATGGGGTTCAAGGCTCTTTTGTTACGCTCATGGTCCAATTCGATTAGCTTATTCATTTCCTCTTTGATGGGTTTGATATCCAATTTGTTTTCCATATTACTGAGAGTCAAATTGTTGGTTAGTTTTTCTTCTAGCTCTTTAATCCTATCTCTCAAGTTGTGATTTTCTTCAACCCCTCCTTCTTGGGTTGATTGTTTATGTTTTTCCATTTCTTGAATTCTATACTTCATTGTTTGTAATTCACTTTTGAACCCTAAGAATCTATCCTCTATTTGAGTTTGAATGGTATCTTTAATTTTTTTATCAATCATAGCCTCTAGCTCTATTTGGAGTTTTATGTCTCTTTCTTCACTCCTTTTTTCTAATGTTTCTAGCTCTATTTGGATTTTGGCATCTCTCTCTTCTCTTTTTTTTTTTTCTACTGATTTCATATAATCGTAAAGGATCCCTAGGGTGATTTTGGGGAGCCTCCCCTTGTTAGGATGAGTTTTTGGAATAGGTGGTGGAGTGCTCATATTGAAAAGAAGAGAAAAAAGATGTAACAATTATTATTATGGATTGACTTTATCTCTCAAATCAACTTTTACTTCTGAAACTTAAAATGAATAAATAAATAAAATATATTTAAATCTCTTTACTTAAAATTAAAATTGAATCAAAGTAAAAAGTGACTCACCTCATTTCAGATGTCTAAATGCTCAACCCTTTGAAGAAGCCAAAAATAATTTCTCGGAGAAATATTAATTTCAAAACCGCAGAGAAGTAGTGTTCCTTCAAAACCACGGAGAAATATTATTTCCATTCAAAACCACAGAGAAATATTAATCCCGTTCAAAACCGCAGAGGGATATTATAATAAATGAATCCCTATATAGCATAATCCATTAATATACATGAAAAATACGCCCATGGATAATAAATCATATATTTGCAAGATATCAATTGGACGGGAAATGAGTATTTCTATTAATAAATGATCAGTAGAAGTGTTGGCATAGGGGAAGACCCAAGGTTCAATGCTACAACAACGCACCAAAAAAACCCTAACTATCATCCCTTTTGGCAACACCTGCGAAGCAAATGAAGTCTCACCTGAGGTAGAGGCAGGGGTGGTTGCAGGAATCCAGTGTTTGCAACCTTAGCTGGGACACAGATATGTGATTATAACACCTTGACAAAGAACTTAGAAATATAGTTCATCAATGTTTAACCAATATCTACTTCGCAGGTAAAACCCTAATTACAGAGCATCGCAGTATTCAACCAGATATAACATCTAGCAACACTTAGCATGGCGAACTAGATAAGATCTAGTAGATTCAAGCACTAAGCACATTCACACAGGTTAGATCCAACATTTTCTCTCACTATTAAGCACAAAGCAACAACAAATCTACCTATGATTCATCTATATCAAAGCACTAAGAAAGTAAATACATAAACACATCAACGCATCACACAAAGAATTCACAACACAGGATGTACATGGTTCACCCCCACCCTGGGGCTATGTCCACCAACTCTTCGTCCTCTTTAATATCTTTCTTCAATCTTCTTACATGCACAGAGACTTCAAATCAAATTTACAGAGGACAAGAGATCTGTGCACTCTTCGCTAGATCCTCCTTCCCCAAGCTAGGTTATAGCACAAAGCCTACATACAGTCCCTTATAGCCACTTGCACTTAGCCTTGCAAACATACAAAAAGAACTTACAACTGTTACTTGCACTCAGAACCACTTACAACTGACTTGTCATTCACACTTATCCATTCATACTCACTACATCGCCTAACATCTATTTATACATTAAAAAATTGGGCCTAAACATGGGTAAACTCATGGGACGACATCCCCATACCCGTTACATAATCCCAAATCCAAAAAATCCATAAAAGGGGGTTGAGATCCCACGATATCCTCTTCATATTGCGCTTCTCCTTCGATATCCTGTTGAAGTCCAAAAAATAGGTCAAACATGACCAAGGATCATCAAAAATTGGTCAAGGGACAACATGCCCCCAACACTCACTTGTGACTCATCTTGAGTCACTCTAATCTGGATAATTCTGCCTCAAAAGCCTCGAACTTGGCTCGAGCTGTTTCGAATTTTTTCTGTGCCATGGCCTCCTGTTTAGTGAACTCTTGGATAACAACTTCGTTGATAGGTCCCTCTAAGCATTGTACTGCTGCAATGACGACTTGCTCTAGTTCTTCTCCTTGGCCTTCGATCTCTATGAACCGTTGGAAAGCCTCATCCTGTATAGGTTGGAGCCTCTGAGTCACTTCCATGACTTTTTATCTAAATGGTGTGGACCTGTTGTTTAGCAGTGCGCTGTTCTTGGGATCACTTCATTCTTTCAATAGCTGACAGGGGCTTCAACTGTGCCTGTATTGTATTTTCTTGATACTTCACCTCTTGGAGCTGTGACTCTAGTGTCTTTAGTTCTAGATTCTCAGTGAGTTTCTCATACGTCTGGGCATTGTGATCACTTAGTTGTTTACATTCCAAGGTGAGGCCCTTGATTCTTTCAACTGTGCCTCGAGAAGTTTCTTCCCTTTGATCCCTCACATCCTGCGGAGTGTCGGGCACTGTGCGGAGCTCTAAGTCTGCTATTCTTTGCTGTAGCTACTGGATAGCTTCTATGAGCTGGTATACTTTATGCGTGACTCGATATTCTACCTTTGGCTCTAATCCTGTCACATAGCGAATTGCTTTATGTACTGCTTCTTGCAATTCGAGTTGCTGTACGATAAACTGTTCTTTTTCCTGCTAAATCTGTGCTTTCTCCTCTTCAAACTTTGTCTGGAGAGAAATCTTCTCCTGCTTTGCAACTCGACATTGTTCTACTATTACTTCTTGTAATTGATTCAAGGCTTGGGTGGATTGTTCTGTTTCTTGTTGTGTGCAACGAAGGTGAGCTTTGGTCGCATCAGCTAGTTGTCGGAGTTGGGATGGCTCATATCCCAACTCTGGTTCTCCCAATGGTAGGGGCGCAGTGGACACAGCATGACTGGACTGAAGGGTCTGTTGTACTCCTCGGAGCTCTACCTCAATTCTGTCATACATCTCCTCCTTCTTGGCTTCTTTTTTCTGTAATATTTCCTGCGAGGCGTCATTTATAGCTACGATGATGAAGTCAAAATCATTGACAGTGAGCACAGTCTGCATCTTGGTCAAAGTGGCTCTTGATTTATTCTGGGAAGAGGGTTTCTTGGGACAAACCTTCTTCTTCAAGGGATCAGCCTCATATCTAGGCAGTTTTGCTTCACCTTTCTTTTGCTCATCTTCTTTGCCATTTATTTCTTCTACTTCATCATCACCCCCTCGATCAGGTGATATTGAAGTAGTCTTCTCTGATGCATTGCTTAAGTCTTGGACTTCTTCCTTCTGTTGGGTCCAGGTGTGTCATGTTCCTTGTGAGCGGCCTCCGAGCTGTGAAGTTTGGGGTCAGACATCTATGTAGGGTCAATGGGGATAAGGAGGTTTGCTGACCAGTCCTTGGTGATCTCCTTGAGGTCCTCTTCCATGAGCTTGTAGTACGACTGAAGCTCCTCCTTATGTTCATATGCTCACACAGTAATATAGATGACGTGCCGATCTGCACAAAACTTCATGAGGGGTATGAACCACTTTAGGGTGTTCAACATCATGTGAGGTTTAGCTTCGATGGATCTCTTCAACTGGAGATAATATGTGTGAAAAACTGCATTCAACTGCCACTGGTTTCCCATGTCGCTTGAGTACTAGAGCGTGGTGAACTTCGCAACGAACAAATCGAATGGTTCAATATCCACGGAAGGTTGCACCTTTTGGCATCTCCCAAGAAATAAACACGATGAGGATCAGGAGCCATCTAAAGTGGAACTCATAGCCCTGATCCTATTCTTTGCGATAGTCTAATTCTAGATGATTAACTAGGTACTTCACCCAGTTCATCTGTAGGCCTTCCATGCATTTCCCCACGAGGTCAACGACAAACCCTATGACCTGCGTGGGTCTATTCTTTCTCACAATATTTCCTGCGATTAATTAGCATTCTAGGCGTACTGCGCCATTCTGGATGGAAGCTACCTTTTAGCCTCATGTCCCCTTCTCAACATCAATGTAGGTATCCTTGATCTTTTGTGCTAATGCGCAATCTATGGGTTTTCCTAGATAGAATTCTTGTGGGTTGGGTCCTTGCATACTCAATCCGGTGATCCTATGGATCGGCGTCAGATCGAATGTGATACAATGGTATACCCATAAGTAGCCGCCATGGTAACATGAAAGTAGGAGCTTGACACAAGCGTTAACTTCCTGGTGCCTTCCAAAGTGTGGGATTTTCATTATGTTCAATAGGGTGGATTGTGTGAGGTTCATCATCCACGGTTGGGGGATTATTTTCAAGTTCTTCCCCTTCGTCCTGGTCAAGTATTTATATGGGGCGAGCATACTATGGTTCTTGCGATATCCTAGGTTGAAGTCGCTGAACTTCAACGTTGCGATCTTGTCCTGTTGTGCTCGAACTGCGCGTATCCCCTTCGATAGGTACACAGTAACCATGGTGTACTCAAAATCTCTCGACACACTATCACGACTCACCGCGCCAGCCAGAGGTGGGATGTAGTCAGGCAGTATGGTTGGGATTAGCTTCACATTTTCTAGGTCATCTCTGTGCTTGGTTCTCTTTTCTGTGACGGCTCGGGATGGCCCAGATCTACGAGTGGTCGACGAAGAGGATTTCACTCCTCTCATTGATGAATCTTGAATAATTGCAAACATTACTTTCTTGGCCATGAGATCGATGATAAATTCTTCGATGATTTTCTCCGTGACGCTGAGCTTGTTCGACATACACGCTTATATTTGATGAGTGTGAAAAATAATAGAACTAGTGTCGATCTTACTAATCATAGTGCAGTAGCAATGAGTTCTCTCTGATACAATTCGCAAAAGTGTTCTCTGTACAACAGTCAACGAAATAAGTAGACATCAACGTAACAGATCTCTCCAACGAGCGAGAAGCCTTCACTAATTCAGTTCTGCCCATTCTGGCGCAGTCCCAACAGTCTGATGGTAGGCTTTCTGACCATAAATTTTGTTCTAACCATTCTTGGCATCGGTATAATAGTTATACTATTCCCAACGGCTATATTTCTTCGCCATGGCGAAGTGCCATGTGACGCTCTTCTGATATCCCAACGAAGTTTTAGTTTTGAAAATTTTCCTTCTACGAAGTTCCCTCTGGAACCTTCTGTAACTTTTTGATATTTTCTCTCTTCTTGCTGAGGTTTTGAGCCTTCTTTTTGGTGAGCTTTGTCTCGTTATTCCTCTTTCCATTCTGATTCTTGTCTTCTTTTGGCATAGTAACTTTGCGCTACTAAGATTCCTTCGTAGGGTGCACGAGTAATACTTATTCTTTATCTTGGGTAGGTGATTCAGTCTTATGTGAGTCTTCTGTGAGTCTTCTTGGGTTCTTTCAACTTCGGCATCCCAGTTAAATAGCTTCGATCTGTTCTCCTATTCCTCAATCAAGTGCGCGATCCTCCTAGTCATGAAATCTTTTAATTCTTTCTTTTTCGGCTCTAAGACTTCTTCTTCTTTCCTTCTAGTTTGATCTTTCTCAATCCAAGGTTTTCCTAATAACATAACAAATAGGGCGTTGTTCTCAATAAATTTAACAACCTCAAAATCTTCTTCTGTTGAAGTTCCATGAGCACTCATAGATGTCTGGGTGAGTCTTCCACATAGGGTTATCAACTTTCCTCTAAATAATCCTATTCCTCCTAAAAAAGGAATCATGGGAGGATTTCCTAAGATTTCCCAAGTTCTTTCTGTCATTATATTCACCTGTGTTTCTTCATCCAGAATACAGTCAATGTCAAAGTATCCTATCCTTACTTCTCTTTTCTTTTTCTCTTTTAAGATATTTGATAGATTAGTATCTCTGTGGTCATTCAGGGTTTCTTTCATCTGTAATAGTACATTCTCTGATTCTTTCTAGGGTTTTTCCATGGTCTCAGTTGCTTGACCTTTCTCAGGGTCTACTTGTTCCATATTCATTTTTTCAAGCTTAGCAATCATTCTAGGGAAATACAAAACTTCATGGTCCATGGATTTACAACAAAGACAACTAGATATTCTACCAAGGAATTCCTTAGCAAGATGTCCCAGTATTGTGAAACTATAACAAAGGGTTAATCCTCTCCTTCTCTTAAATGATCCCCAACCTTTCCTATACTGTGCACTAGGATCATAGTAGTTAACCTACAAAAAATTCTTTCTAGGATCCTGCATCCATTTGTTAGTCCAAACATTCTTTCTATGCATAGGTATAACATATCTTTCACTATTCTTATCATATCTACTCAAATCAAACCTTATTTCATCTAGATATGCCCTACTTTTCAAGCTAGGACAGAATTTATCAAACATACCCAGATCCATACTTTAGAAACAAAAATATCCACTAATATTACCTTTAACAAAGCACAAAGCTTCCAGATCTTACCTCTTCTCTTCAGATCAGACTTCTTTTCTTAGCATAAAGCTTCATAGATTAAGTAGAATACTACGCACTAGGGAAACATATCTATGCATAGAGTTTCCATAGTTTCATGTCAGATCTTCACATAGAGTTTCTTTTTCCTCAGTTCCCAGCAATCATAGTTTCAAGTCCTGACAACAGAACCATTTGTTGGCACAGGGGTAGACCTAGGGTTCAAAGCTACAACAATGCACCAACAAAACCCTAACTACTGACCCTTTCGACAACACCTGCGAAGCAGATGAAGTCTCACCCGAGGTAGAGGTAGGGGTGGTTGCAGGAATCCAGTGTCTGTAGCCTTAGCTGGGAAACATATATGTGATTGTAACACCTTGACAAAGCACTTAGCAATATAGTTCATCAATGTTTAACCAATATCTACTTCACAGGTAAAACCCTAATTACAGAGCATCGTAGTATTCAACTAGATCTAGCATCTAGAAGCACTTATCATGACGAAAAAAATCAAATCTAGTAGATTCAAGCACTAAGAACATTCACACAGGTCAGATCCAACATTTAATCTCACTAATAAGCACAAATAAACAACATATCTACCTATCATTCATATATATCAAAGCACTAAGCAAGTAAATACATAAACACATCAACGCATCACACAAAGCATTCACAACAAAATATGTATGTGGTTCACCCACACCCTGGGGCTACGTCCACCAACTCTTCGTCCTCTTTATTAGCATTCTTCAATATTCTTACATGCACAGAGCCTTCAGATCAACTTCCCAGAGGATAGGAGATCTAGGCACTCTTTGCTAGATCCTCCTTCCCCAAGCTAGGTTACAACACAAAGCCTACATACAGTCCCTTACAACCACTTGCACTCAGCCTTGAAAAGATACACAAAGCACTTACAACTATTACTTGCACTCAACACCACTTAAAATTGACTTGTCATTCGCTCTTAGCCATTCATACTCACTACATCACCTAGAATCTATTTATACATTACAAAATCGGGCCTAAACATGGGTAAACCCATGGGCTGACATCCCCATACCTATTACATAATCCCAAATCCAAAAAATCCCTAAAAGGGGGTTGAGATCCCACGATCTTCGATTTGTCTTGCGCTCCGCCTTCGATAGCCTGTCAAAGTCCCAAAAATAGGTCAAACATGACCAAGGATCCTCAAAACTTGGTCAAGGGCCAATAAGAAGTGAAAACATTACAGAATTTCGTGTCGACACAGTTCAGAACCGAGAAAATAAGTTCCTTCCAACTGGGCCTCCACCACTTCAATCCTCCACCAAAGGCAAGCTCATAGAAGGGAGACAATGAAGTTATCCATCAACAAGGGAATATCTTGGGGGTTGAACACTATGTTCAGACTTAAATGACAAAGGGATGTAGACTCAATATGAAGTAATAATTTCTCCAGAGTAACTTTGCTCTCAAAGTTGAATTCTTTCTCCTCTTTTCCATAGCTCAGAAGTGGTCCATTTATAGAATTCAAATGGAACTGAAGGGCCGAGTTAGAACGTTTCCAGTATATGGAAGGCCAAGGATCAAAGATCTCTTTTCGTGACATGGAAACCCAACATTTGATTTTCATTTTTTGGCACAAATCCCGATGTATGCGGGCTACAGTGGAGCAACCTACATATACAGATGTTGTATAGTAGGCAAGGTGCGTACATGTGGAAAAATATGTATTTTTAGCTCTGGATTTATCAAACAGGGATGATAAGTTTGCATAGAGAAATGGAAAAAGACCATCTATGTAATATTTCATAGGGTGAGGCAAATCTTTCTATAACAATACGATAGTTCAAAAAGGGCAAAGACTACAACCAAGAAGGAATTGAAGAAGAATAAAAAAATAGCAATGGATTTAATTTGGGAAGGATAACCTGATCCGGTAAGAGAAAAGGTTGGTAAATGTTCATCAGCCAAAGAACTTTGGGATAAGTTACATAATATCTATTCTTCACCCATCACAGATTCAAAAAATGCCAAAGAAGATGCAGGTATAGAATAAGAAGAAATATGTTCATCATGTCAAACAAATTCAGAAGAGGAAGAGTATGAATAAGTAGAAGTTGATTACAGAGAACAATTGATCAGTGCAATTGAATATCTAAAGAAGGAAAGAGAAGAAAACAAGTCACTCAAGAAAGAATTGATGAAGCAAAAGGAAAGTTTTCAAGGTTCCGAAGAAGCTCAACAATTCATCAACAATTTAAGAGCTCATCTAGAAGATGCCAGAAGAATTGAAGAAACTCTAGAATATCAAAAGTAGTGTTTAGAATCCAAAATAGCATCACAAAATGAAGAAGCAGAAAAGAGAGAAAATATATTGACATATCATCTCAAGGAAAGAAATGACGACTTAAACTAGCTTGAGGAAGAGTTTGGTCAAGAAGAGAGAAGACTCGAAGAAGAAATAATTACATTAAAGATCCAACTTGAAGAAGCAAAGAGTACAAAAGAAGTCATGAAGTCTTAGATAATGAAGAATGAATAAGAATTTGAGAAGATTGAAGAATATGTCACACTAAGTGTCAAAGTGTTCAAGCTCAACAAGAACATTGAAGAAACAGAAACATCCCCATCAGCAGTAGAGAATGAAAAGAATCATTCTAGGTTGACAAAAAAGAAGAATGAAGAAAAGAGAAAATTTATGCAGAAGTACTCAAAGGAAGGAATCATGGTCAACCGAAATCTAAGAAAACAACTAAAGATACATCTTCAAGAAGACCCTCCACATTCAAGGCATAAATAATATTCAATCATGATCAACCAAGGTAGGAATTCAACAGGACTACACCATTCACTCCCATGTATGTAAATTTCTTTTATGGTCATTGTTTTTATTGTACTAACTTTGGACATAAGGTTTCAAATTGTAGGCCTTATGAAAGAAATGTTAAAGCAAGAAATACTTATGTGGCCCCATGTAAAATTGGATGTTACAAATGTCATAAATATGGACACATAGCTCATGATTGTATAAGCATGATAGATACTTCTATGAAAGAGAACAATGCTATCATATATAAGAAAGTATGGATAAGAAAACAGGAAGAATAGGTGAACAAATACCAGGTCCTAGAGATCGCAAGATTGGAAATAACATGAGATGAAGAAAATTATACAAAGACAAATGAAGATGTCAGATACAAAAAGGTTTGGAAAATAAATGAAAGAAAAGAAGGACACACAAATAAGGAACATGTTCAAGAGATTGTAGTTTCAGGTATTGTAGTGCAAGATGAATCCACAGGCAGAAAGAAAGAAGTCAGAGTTTAGAAAGATGTTGAGCCTACCAACGAAGATGATGATGACTCCGCATCCTAGCAGATATTTTTATGAGCCATATGGATTAGAGACTCCCAGATAATCTGAATATTATATAGGGGGAGTCTATGCAGTAGCTGAGACAAATCAGAGAACCATCTTTCAAGCAACTCTCAGAGTTCGAGCAGACAAACTCAGAGTAGTCAATTAGAAGAAGTTCAATATGACCGATTGACCAGTTGAAAAAATTACACATGAAAAAGTATATGATTGTATTTATACTAATATATCTTCAACACATGTTTTTCCATATATGCATAGTTTGGATTACAGATAGAGAAGATCAGTGGACACATTTGACATTTGATGATTAGTTGCAATAGTAAAAACTGCATAATAGTATAATGATAAATGGGTCAACATTGTGGACAATTGAGTAGCAGAGTCATGGATAGTATGGACAAAGATGGATTTGTAAGAACACTTAGAAATAGATATATGATAATGGATGAGAGAAAGGATTTAGAGACTGGTTTATAGATTGGTTCAGAGAGTGGTTAAGAGATAAAGGAACATTATCATAATGGATGATGATGGCATAAGAATATTTGAATTCTTATTCTTGAATGCTTTTCATATATGTTAGTTGACTACACAAGGAAGCCCCAATGGAAAAAAACTCCAAAAGGAATCAAGTATAGCAATACCTACATGTCATCTACACAACCTCTCGTAGAAAAGTCAAGGGAGAGAAACATAAGAAGGAAGATAGGTAGAAAGATCATTTAGAGAAGTTGCTAGACAGAGATGTAAGAACAAAGGTATGATTCCAGGAGGAGATATTTATCATATGCATGGATAGAGAGTTATATTCTTGGAGAGAGAGCACAGAGGCATGATTCCAAGAAGAGCGATGGTCACAAGGGAAGCATGATCGATATGACTTCAATGCTACATCAAAATGATATTTTTTTTCAAAGGGGAATGTATTATTCAGATTAAGGGAGAGAGAGGAATCAAAGGATTTGAAAGACATAGAAATATCAAAGGAATTTAGACAGGGGGAGGAACCCCAAAGAGGTTTCAGTCAAGGGGAGCAACCCCAAAGGGAGATACCCTTTACCATTGATGTCAAAGGGAGAGAGATAGAAACATTGATGAGGAGTATGAGAATAAATGTTATCATGACTAAGTGCTTCCATCAATGTTGGTGTTTCCATAAATGCCAAAGGGGGAGATTGTCAGTCAATTGGCTTAGGTTGATGGAAAATTGGTTTGGATTGTTGGTTGTCATTGAAATAAACCCTTGGAGAGTGATATTTTAGATTGATTTCAAACCTTAGAGATTGATTTCAACCCCTGGAAGAAGTCCGATAGTGAATTTTGGTAACACAAAGGCATGGGTAAGGGACCCGAGTTTGTTTGAGGTATAAAGGCATGAATATCAATGAATATGCAAGTAAGACTATTCTAGATGGATATTACATGTCATTCCATTTCTGGTGATATGTGGAATGCCACATAACTCCTCATGGTTAGAGAGTTATGTCCATGTGAAGTTGGAGAACCCTCATAAGTTATCTAGAAGATCCTAGAAGGTCAAACAAGTCAATTATTCTAGAAGCTCCTAGAACAAGTGTACTAGTCAAATGGATGGTAACTAGGATTTAATCATGTGTATAGTTGTTTCATTAAGAAAATAATTAAAAATAAATTAGTTGCAACAAGAAGTTGTGAGTTTGGTAATTATGGTATAGTAGTTGTGATGAGAAGATTGAATAGTCAAAGTGGTTGACCAAGAAATAAATTAAATAATAAAGTGGTTGCAAGAAGAAGTTAGTTAAGGGAAAATAAGTTATGGATTTACTAATTATAGAAAAGTTAGTTGCAACAAGAAGTTGTGAATAAAGATAAATTATTTAAATAATAAAGTAGTAAAAGTGGTTGCAAAGAGAAAGTATTTAAATAACAAAGCGGTTGCAACAAGAAGTGGTGAGTTTACTATTTATTGATAAGTCAAAGTGGTTTCAAAATAGATTAATTAAATAATAAAATTAGTTGCAACTAGGAGTGGTGAACTTACTATTTGTGGAAAGTGGTTAAGTTAAGTGGACAAGTGGTTAGAAGTGGGTTATCCCTAAAAGAAGGAAAGTGGGTTAAGTTGGTTAGAAGGTAACCCCTTGAGGAACCTACATGAAAGTATAAACAAGAGAGAAAGGATCTCCCATTAGCACATATTGAATATCATTAAATATCTATTTTGTGAAAGGTTATTTGGGCATGTATTATTGATAGAGAAAAAGTGTGGCAGAAAAATTGCGACAGAAAAAGTGCGGCAGAAAAATCACAGCAAGAAAAGTGCGGCAGAAAAAGTGTGGCAGAAAAAGTGCGACAGAGAAAGTGCGGAAGAAAAATTGCAGTAGAAAAATTGCGGTAGGAAAAGTGTGGTATAAAAAGTGCGGCACAAAAATCGCGGAAAGAATAGTGTGACAGAAAAAGTACGGCAGAAAAATAGCGACAAAAAAAACGCGACAGAAAAAGTGTGGCAGAAACATCATGGTAGCAGATTCATGGTAGTAGAACCACGACACCAAAACTGTGGCAGTAGAATGCTACACGAATAAAAAGGTATGGTTTTCATATGTGTAGTGTTGAATCTATGAATCAGGTTGAGGGTTTGCCTTGTAAATTTGTTGGAATCCCTCTTAAAAGTTTAGGGCTTGCTGTAGAGTCGATCTGAGGCAGATCTACTGAAGTTTAGTATTGGTTCATGTTTGAGGGATTTTGGTTGAGATATGTTGCTGAAGTTTTTGGTACAAATAGAGGCTGTATACCAGTGAGGTTGTGGCACATGTTTGATGTGAGGATTTATGGTATTTGATTTATGGAGAGTGTGGTGCATTGCTAGAGGTATCTTGTTGGTTATCTTGGTGTATGTTATTGGTATATGGTAGAGGTATATGATTGGGTACATGGATGAGATACATACTTGAAGTACATGGTGATCTTAATACATCTTGTTGAGGCATAGTTTGGTTTGTTGTTGATACATGATTGGTACATGTTGTTGGTTATCTTAATATAGTGTTTATGTACATGGTTGATGTGCATTGTTGGCACATGGTTTGAGTGATATTCTTGTTATTTTGGGTATGATATCTATGTTATCAGATCTGATATATTGAGGAGTGTATTGGTACATGTTGTTGGTGTATTTAAGTTTTTTGGTACAAGCAAGGAACATGTACAGGTTGGTTATAGGACAATGACACAAGTTGATTACAGGTCAGTGTCACATATTGGTATAGGTTTATAGCATTACATCTCATAGTGACAGTGTGATAGTGGTTCCATCATTCTATTTATATTTCAGGGTGGTTGGACTTTGTGCCTTTGGTCCCACTTATCTTATCCTTCCACTCTATGTCGATCAACGATCGATGAGATTTTCTAGCTCTTCCTCTGATTCAACGATCGACATGAGATTTTTACTTTGGGGCTTCGGCCTTCGGGTATTCCTACATGATTCATACTTCTTTTCGCTGGAGTGGTTAGTGCCAGAGTTGACTTCTTGGTACAACGGTTGAGAGCTCACCCGTAGGGATCTTAGATCAATGGTTTGCATGACTTCGTTTACTTTGAGACTTTGGGATATTGTGGCTTACCCTGTCCTTCCACTAAACTCGATTGGATGGTTGAGAATTCACCCAAAGTCCCTCCTTGATCTAACGACTGGTGAGATTTCATGAATTCGTGATCCTGCCTTGTCTCCAATGTTTGAAAAAGTGACGAAGTGCTGAATTTGTTTTGTCCTCTACTTGATCCAATGGTCCATATTTCTACAACTTCATATCTGACAGTTGAGATTCAATCCTTCCCAAAATATGACTTCACCTCGATCTAACAATCCTGGATTGTCCCAAACTGAGAATGAACGGCTCCTGTAACTTGATCCTTTACAAGGGATTATTTTGTGTAGGCTCCGGATTTTTCTCAATCTGATGATTCAAGATTGTCCAAAGAAATATATCAATGGAAAGGATTCTTCCTTGATTCTGTTGGAGTTTATTGTGGGGATTTCAATCCTGATAACACTTTTGTAATGCACTCTCCCTTTCGAGCTTTCCTTCATCCTTTCCATGATCTGATTCTCTCTCTGTGTATTCTTTGTATAATCTCCCTGCTATCTCTCCCGAGATTTAGGAACATAGGATCATTTGTTGATCCTATTGTGATCAACAATGATCATGAATTGCTTCTTCCCCAAGGTGATCTTCCTCTTCCCCAAGGTGATCTTCCTTTTTCTCTGATTACTGTACATGTTTGACTCATGTTTTTATCAATGGAAACACACAACCAATAATTCCAACAATCAACAATTAAATCATCCCATTATATTCTTCCTTAGAACTCAAATCACTTACAAATTTGTCCTTTAACCAATGTCCAATCAATAAGACATAAATCACTATAAATATAAAGGCATAAAGAATATATTTAAGTAAAATTCAAATATGAAAATGACACAAGATGTGGATAGTTTGGAAATTTATATACAATCTGAAGATGAAGTATGAGAAAATACCAAAACGTTCTCTCAAGGCTAGTACAAAAACTTTGAATATCCAAAATTCCCTAGCTACGGTAAATCATCAAACCCTATCTCAACCAAGATGATCCACGTCTAAGAATATTTCCAACCAACCTCTTGGGACATGTGTCCTCCTCTTCTCTTCTTCTTCACAAATACACCCTAGGTTTTTATCTCAAAAACCTAATCTCTAATCTTCAAGGGGTAAATCCTAACCTATAACTCCAATATGCTCCAAGAAACTCCAAGAAAACAAAGAAACCACATCACCTCAATATAGAGAGAGAATAAAAGTAGAAGTGAAGACTTGAGAGAGAGAGAGAGAGAGAGAGAGAGAGAGAGAGAGAGAGAGAGAGCAATCTCTTATAGTAGTCACATCTCATTACAAGAGTTGATACAAGTGGGTGAATGTATATGTTTGATCATCATCTCCAACATCTCCACACTCTCTTCTACTAGTCACATCTCATTACAAGAGTGAATAAAACATGAATATGTTTGATCATCATCTCCAATATATCCTCCTCAATATAACACCCTAGTCACAAGAGAAAACTCCAAATCAATACATTCTCTTTCCTTTTATACCTTCTCCTAGGATTTCCTCATGAACTCATGAAGCCTAGAAAATATCTCCAAGAAGATAAACACGAAGAAAAAGATACAAATAATGATTAAGGAAAGAATCTCTACTTCCTCTATTCATAAGAGAGGTAAGGGAGCCCAACAATATTGTGTGGGCCTAATCCCTTACAAGAAACCTACATGATCCCTTGTAGGCTACACAAGTAATACTTCCACTCTAAAGTTCAAGTGTCATGCTCCAATGATGATTTCATGCACAATATTGACTCCAAGGTCATGTAGCTATAGAAGGAAAGTCCACACCACTCCATCATGAGCCTCCACATACTCCATCTATCCTCGAAAGTAATGTATGCCACTAAGTTATCTACCCATTGTAAGAACATTTTTGAAGCCCTAGGCATCCTTGATCCATCTCCAATCCTTCAAACAAGAAACCAAGATACCACATGTCAACTAGGGATTGAAGTCTCCTCCTTGATGCACACTTCTCCACATATCTTGTAGGGTGTTCTCTAAACAAATGAATCCTCCATGAGGTATCAATGCATGGTGTATTCCAAACTACTAATATATCTCAAATGACCAAGGGAAAAAAATCAAGCTTGTAATAAACTAAGGTAGAGCATCTAGTCAGTAAAATATCTCAACTATGCATATCCATCATATACCATCTCTCATGATACAATCCATCTCAGACCATCCAGGGGCTGAACATTCACCATGCACCCCAAATATCATGAAGCACCCCTATACATGGTGTCAATACTTTCAGAGTAACCCAAAAATATAATATCTTGTTCAACTTTCGTATGTCAATGGTATAATTATCTACATGATTTCACTTTAGATATACTTGAGGATACCCTTCATGATATTTTTACATGGGCTCTCAACTAATAAAACATACAAAGTGTTTCTTGAAGATCATGAATCAACAAAATATTCCATCGACCATTTCCTACACATAAAAAATGCTTACATAAAGGTTACTATGGGAGAAATAAAACCTAAACAACCTAAAATTCATGTCTCCAACATAAATGAAAAATATGATGAGGTGACAAAATAACCCTCACTTAACATTGGAAGTTGAAACATCTTCCACACTAAATATAAGGAGCAATCTAACCCTTCAACCTCAAATACCACTATATGGTGAAAATACCACAAGAAAGATACACACAATTCCAAAGATTGTCGAAAACAAAAATAATTAAATGAAGAGAAAGATTAGATTCATCAAAATCACAAATCAAAAACAACAGTCACAGAAAAGATGTCAAAATTAGGATATAAAAAGTCTCCATGCCAAACCACAACCCTTTTTCCAAATATTCTAATAAAAATAAGGTTTCCTTTGAACCTTCCTTTAATTCATCTAACCAAGAGGTGAATATGATCAACCTCCTTGGTGATCCAAATAATTTCAACAACAAAATATAATTAATATATAACTTGCACTTTAATTATCAACCGGGGAGCATAAATTTGCAAAACACTATGGATAGGAAATGCAAACTTCAAGACTTCCAGTGTTTTTGAATGAGCTTAGTATCATTGGGAATATGTGCTGATAATATAAATGTTGATTCTTATGCATGGACTAAATTTGTGGGAATTTTATAGCATGAGTTTTCCTGGGAAGATCTTTCCCCTTTGTTATTTTCAGCTCATTGTTGTGGAATGATTTTAACTTTAAGGAATTGAAATACAATTGCTAGAAATTAAATATAATTTAATGAACACAATTAAATTGATTCCTATACCAACCATGGGAACATGGAATGCTGAAAGAAGAATCACACACCATTAAAAGTAGAAAATCAATTTTATGGAAAGCAAGAAATATACTCTATAGTGCATTGTTTACATGAACATATTGATTCCTTAGCTAATCACATGGCTATGGTATGTTGGAAAATGAATCCACAAGTAGTTACAATTGTAAAATGAATGCATAATGAATTCTTCAACCACAAAACATACAACTAAAGAATCCATATATTGATGAACATATGCAACTACAAAATAAAATAAAAATAACAATGAACATAGAAAAAACAATGAAAGAAAACTGTAGCCATTAAGAAAATAAATAATAAGAAATTTGATCTATGGGTAGGGGGATTCAACAATCGATAAGATATTTAGAGTGGGCCCATAATATGAAGAAAACAAGGCATTGAATACCTCAAAGAAAAACACTATTCACAATAAGTAAATGGAAACAATAAATCTGTTCTCACATTAGCTAAGGAATTCAAAACTACAATGTCAAATGAAGGAAAACTAATCTCGTCTCTTGCTCGTATGATTTAAAACATATCATAGTATATATAAATTAATTTAAATACAAATATGGGCTTAGATATCTCTTGGAATGGACCCCCAATAATTCATGGCTCTCTCCAACATAATTCCTACAAATCAACAATTTGTTTCTTGTCATTATGAATCATCTAAGAAGTGGCCAATTGATTTGAACTCTATAATTGCTTGACTTTCTACATGTTTTCCTTGAGCTATTTACCATCATGCTTATTATTCCAAGTTGTAGGAGGTAAATTACAAACCCCTTTAATGATGGATTGTGCGATTCTTTATTAATCCTTTCCTTTATGATACATTCTACAACACAAATACATTCCTTGAGATAAATGCGAATTATATAACATATGCATATAGAATTTTTCTGCACAAATTCGCTAGTAGCATTCCATGAGAGGCCATGGAGTCAGATTCATCAACATTCTACATAACATTATTTGTCAACAACATTCATTAAAAGACTATGGAATCATATTAGTTAATAACCTTCATTAGGAGGCGACAAAATTGAATTTGTTAGCATTTTGTAGAATATGATTCAACAAGATACTATTTGTAGCATATGGAAATGACACCTCTTGGCTAAGTTACTCATGAAACCCAAACAATTTGTCATTATCATCTCATAATTATGACAAACATATCAATTTATAAGCAAATACTAGATAAATCGAAAGGGATAATAATTTATAATTATGGCAATAATTCATGTATGAAAATCAGTACCTTAAGGGCTTATGAAAAGTAAATATTCAAGAAAGAATGAACACAAGTAGGAAATTTAGGTGCTCATCATTTCCCCCAACTTTAGGGGTTGCATGTTCCTTATGTGACAAAAGAAAATAAGGTAAAGGGTAGGACTACTAGCTAGATTCTTCTAATTATTCCTTGTTGTGGAGTGCTATCCTTATTAGATGTTGATTGTAGTTCCTCTATCATGGATGCATTTTGTAGATATACCTCTATTTATTTTACTTTATAACATTGTTTTATTTCATTTCGACACTTGAAAACTTTGTCTTCATCACTTACAACATTCTACAACATTTTTTCATCACTCCCAATCCTCTGTAGCACTGATTTTATTCCTTTCAGGACTACACCATTTCTATATAACTCTTCATCATTCTGTACAATTATTTTTAGTGACCTTGCAACACTGTCTTCATCATTTCATAGCATTATGCAATGCTATATTTATTTTGTTCTACAACATTGTTTAATACTCTACAACACTATTTTCAACACTCTTTCCTCAACCTTCTTCTTGGATAATTTTTCTTTATGATACTCCCTTTTAACATATTCTACAATTACCCTTTTCTTTTGGAGACTTTGATTCTTGATAAACGTGAAACAATTGGTGATGAGATAATATTCTTCCCCCCAATTGAAGTTGAGAGCATCCTCGGTTGATGAGGTAGGGTATGAGTTTTGGAAAACGTTTAATGGGTTAATGAGGGCATCATAAAGGAAGATAAAGTTTGGGAATAAAATCAAATTATCCATAACAAGTTTGATCCAATATATGCTTGAAAAAAAAATGATTTGACTAAATTGTTGAGACAAGTGGTAGATATACTTGAGTTGGGAGTAAATATTCATATACTAGGCAAGTTGACTAGGATGAAGTGTCCATTCTATATTAGGTTGAAATAATTATTGTTGAGCATGCCAGAGTAACTATTTTTGAGTAGACTAGAATTTTTCTTCTTGAGCATGCTAGAGTAACTATTTTTGAGTAGACTAGAATTTTTCTTCTTGAGCATGCTAGAGTTATCATTTTTTATAAAGATGGTGTAATTATTCTTTTGAAGACTAGAAGTGTTATTTGTATGTTCTGAATGATTAAAATATCATAACATAACATAAGTACACACCACGTACACCAATGTAAGTGTGGATCACAACTCCAATATAGATAAGAGAGATAAGTTACACAATAGCTCCTTAGAGACTAGGATAATCTCCGCCAAATACCCAAATATATTCATACATCACAATTCACATATATCCTCAATAATGAATACATGATCTCTATATATACCTAATCACACACTACACATGAGGCCCATTAACTATTAATCCAACCCTATTACATATATAATTACACATTACATGTATGTTTAACCCCATATATGCTCCTCTTGGGTCATAACATAGTACCCTCCTTCAAAAACATTTGTCCTCAAAGCTTTTCAATTAAAGGCTTCACATGTGATGAAACCAATTAATATGATTTTATTGTGTTTCCTCTTTATTCATTCCATTGATTATGATCTATCCATCCAAAATTAATTCTTTTCGGTCTTAATCCTTGGTTTCTAGTTGTTGCATAATTTTATTTCCTTTGATTCCATGTGTTGTTGTTGTAACTTCTCCAACTTGTAGTGGTTGTTGGTCTCTGATAATAGCTCATTGAAGAGTGGTTTTTTGATGCCTTGTTCCATGAATACTGACAAGTATTCCATATTCTTCTTTGATAATGATGATATCAACCTTCTTGTCTTCCTTGAAATCTTTCGTGGTAATGAGGGTGTTGATATGATTCCACATTTGATGGTTTTGCTTCACTCTACATGTGCATTTCATCTATATTCTTTTCAGAGACAATGTAATCATCTATCTTTTTTTCTTGCTATTTCATTGCTCTAGCCTTGGAGATAATACCATCATATTTTACATGTACATTTTCTAGATGAAGCTCAACTTCTTCAAGCATCTTCTGGTGACCTTCTTGAATCTTGTCTTCTTTCCCCTTTTGAAGTTGCAATGTGAACTCATTGATCAAATTATGATGTCCTTCTTCAATTTTGGATTTCATTTTCAATTTTAGCTCATAAGTATTTAGGGATTCCTCAACCTTCTTGCAAATTTTCTCTTCAAGTATTTTGGTAGATTCTTCATCCAAGATCCTCATTTATTCTTGATTTTGATAATGCTTCTTTTTCTCTTTCAATCTCTTAACCTCATCCAATAGTTTGTTTTTATTTTGGTCTCATAATCTACATATCTATTCATCTTTCTTTTTCAAATCTTCCCTTGACTCATTGTGTTCAAACTTTCCTTTGCTAATATTTTCTTTATTTAAGTTTTTAACCTCCTTAATGAGTGATTTATTAAGGGATTGCATCTTGGTGAACTCATCATCTTTCTTCATAATACATTTTAATAGTTATATATTTTCTTGAATTTGGAAACCGTTTCTTTTTATTCCTTTAATTCCACTTGAATTTTACGCATATCCTCCATTTTTAAGTCTTTGATCCATTTTTTTGAGAACAAATTTTCAAATACTTCCCATGTGATGTTTTTTCTAGTATCTTTATCATTACTCATCCACCATTCCAAAGATTCACCCCAAAAATGATTAATTGCCAAAAAAGGACCCAAATTAGTTTTCTTTATTATTCTCAACCATTCCATATGATTGATTTCATATTTATTTTCATCACCTGTAAATTGAAGTATTTCCTTTGATTCTTAATTGAGGTCTAACCCCAACCCTTAAATTAAAACCTAAGTATATTAAGGATAATGATCTCAATTAGTTATAATACTTTTTCCAATATATTATTCCATGTTCTCTCTTTCCAATGGATTTTGAATCAACTTAATCGAACAATCCAATCAAAAGTTATGATAGTTTTAAGTGAACATAACTTTGAAACCTTGATTTGGGTTCTGTCCTTTTGTCTAGACTTCCTTTTGATGTATTTATGCAATTTCAGCCCTTCTGAGTTTGAAATTTCATCCTGTAGTACTATGATATGTCTTCTCTTTAATTCCATAGGTATGAACAAAATTTCATGTGCCAAGTGAAAGTTATGGTAACTTTCCCAAACCTTGCTTATTTTTGGCTCTTTTCGGGAGAGAGAATGCGTGCATAATGCTACGTGCACACTATTTAATACCCAATTCTGAAAATTGTTCTCAAAATAATATGGACTATCCTATTTTAAATGCAACTAGTGTCACTGAATTTGGATCATTTCGTAATAGTATATGAGTGTCTTACGTGGAACACTTGATTGAGATTAGTTATAGGACTAGTCAAAAACCTATCTTCCATAGGATATATCTCCGAAAGTATAACAAACCAAAAGATGAAATTTGTACCACGGGTACCTTGCTATGTATTCAAAATAACCTTCAAGTTTTGTTGTTTGAAGTTGTTGGATTACTGATAGGGGGGGTGAATAAGTAATAGCGTAATTATAATCCCTTTTCTCCAAATAATCCAAGTGTCATATCAATGTAGAATTATTATCCAATAATGAGCAATAAGAAATGAACAATCACACACATACACAATACAATAGTGTTTTACGTGGAAACCTAAATTAGGAAAAAACCACAAAATGATTTATCTTATATGTCTTGAAGAATTACATTCATTGGAAGCACCAACTTCCTTTGTTTTCCAGCTGCAACTGGAAGGAGGCTCCAACCCCGTATTTTCTCAGGCTACAACCTGAGGGAAGCTCCAATTCCCCAATTCTCTGGCTACAACCAGAAGGAGGGTACAACCCCCTATGTTCTCCGACTACAACTGGAAGGTGGCTACAACCAACCATCCTTGTCCCGTTCAACCGCCCTGAAGTAGAAGTAGAATGATGGAACCACTGTCAAATTATCACTATGATATATGCCACTATAAACATGTACCGATAAAATTGAACCATGCATCAACCATGCATCAACCTGTACCTCAACCTGTAATCAACCTGTACCATAAACAAGTGCATCAACCATGCACCAACCTATACCAAACAATCTATCATCAACCTGTACCATAAAAAACTGCAACCAACCATGTACCAAGTATGTACCAATCATGTGTCAAGTACTCATCAATATGTACCAACATTATCAACTATACACCTCATGTATGTGCCAAGTGATCAAATACTTGTCTCAACAATGTACCCAACTTGTACCTCAACCAAAGGCCCTCATCAATTTCATCATCAAAATATGATTTGTAACTCTGTAATAGACCTGGTGTATATGATCACATACCTGAAAACCTTCCTTAACTTTAACAACAAGAGACTAGCATTTTCATCAATCGTTTCTTTAGTCTCATAAGTCTAGTTTTGGATTAGTCAACAACCCTAACTTGAAATAATCATAACTTTGTACCTATAATGTATAAATATTTGAAACTGATACACAATTTTCTTCAGTGTGTTTTATGAAATTCCTCCAGGTTTCACTACTTGGAGCCTCTCATAAAAAGAGTTATGGAAAAAATGGCACACCTTGCTGAATTCTGGCTTATTCTAGAGAGCGACCTTGTAGAGCGTGCCCCGCACAAAATATTTGTTGAATTAATATGAAACTGTTACAAAACATACTAAATACTGTACTCTAACCAAACCATTTTGTCTTACTTAATTTGGATCTGTTATTAATAATTTATGACGTTTTTACCCGAAACACCTGTTTTTGACTAGTTTCAGGACTAGCCACAAACCCTATTTTCCATGGAGTGTAACTCCAAAAATACAACGACCCACAAGATGAATTTTTTACCATAGATACTTGGATATGTTTCCTCAATGGAATATCAATTTCACAATCTGAAGCATTCTATAAAAAAAGTTATTTTGAAAATGGTGAGATGACCTGAAAAAAACATACCTTAGAAAGCATCATCAAAAGAATTTATCCTTCCTTGAATTCCGACCTTCTTTTCTTCACTTTCCTAAGAAATTTGGCGTATATATATTTTGGTTACCTCATAAACCTATATTTATTCAATATTCTCAAGTGTCTCTTAAATTAGAGAGCCTTACTTCTTATTTATACTCTCCAAGTAGCTTCCTTAAAAACATCTTCTAGGTCACTTTGCTCACTTTCCTTATTTTAGGGTTAACCCACTTCTAATTTCTCCATTAAATTTATTATTGAATTAATTTATTTTGTATTCACTTTGAATT
>ML807175.1:99974-112796 GCA_009831015.1 Picea engelmannii
CCAACTTAGCTTCCATTGAATCCATCTTAGTATCCAACTTAGCTTCCATTGAATCCATCTTATTTTGTAGTTCATTTATGTCCCTACGCATTTCTTCACCTTCATCAAGAGTCCAAGTAGGATTTTTTGGAGGCTTATTTGGTTTAGAAGTTCCCTTTTTGGGTGGCATGTTGGCCAAGTATCACTTTTGAACCTTGATTTTGAGGTGGTTCTGCTAGACAATATTTCTTCTATTGTATCTCCCAAGTTTCGGCCCTTCTGGGTATGAAACTCTATTTTATGTATTTCTATGACATTTATTCTCTGCAATTCCATAGGTCTGATCAAAATTGGATGTGCAAAGTGGAATTTACGGTAACTTCCCCACAACTTGCCGATTTTTGGCCTTTCCAGGAGATCTCACTTGTATAGTGTGCCCCACACAAAATAATTGATATAAAATTCTGAAACTCGCACCAAAAATAATGCAAACTGTCCATGATCCAATGAAACTAGTCCCATGCAATTTGGATACTCTAGGAAGAAGTTATAATTGTTTTACCTGGAACACCTTCTTGAGACTAGTCAATAGGACTAGTCAGATACCCTATTCTACACAGGGTGTATCTACAAATTTAAGATGACCCAAAAGATGAAATTTTTACCACAGATACCTTACTAAGTTCTGTAAATAGCCTCCAGAGTTCAGGGTCTGAAATGTTACAGAAAAAATTTTCTAGCAAAAATTCCACAATGAATTAGTTCAAGATGATTCCAGAACCCTATCTTGTACAGGCTGTATCTCCAAAAGTATAAGGCCTCAGGAGCTGAATTTTGAACCCAACGTACCTTGATCCGTCTACTAAATATCCTCCAAGCCGTTCCTTCTAAAATATTGTATAAAATAGGTTATAGTGAAAATTCCAAGGTGTCTTAGATGTAGCAGCGAAACCCCAAGACCTTGAGCTCTGATACCATATGTTAAGAACCAAATATCAATATAGCATAGAAAATACTCATAAAAAGTACTCAACACCTTGAAAAAGAGATACTTTCATATAATAAGCCTCTTCGAGGGGGAAACCTCCTTTTACCGCACTTAAATGTTCAAGTACAAGATGATTCAAAATGAAAATGTCTCCTTAGTATATATAGGAGACTAGGAGGTATAATTACAACTAATGGCCTAAAGCCGACATAAATAAAATAACATTACTAATATAATATGCCCCCATTAATGGGTAATGAGCCAATATTATGGCTTAACAATTTTCCTGTTCAATTCTCATTTCATATGCTGTGAATATTCCATGTAGTTCATCCATGCTTATTGAGTCTAGATTTTCTCTTTCTTCTAGTGCTGACATCTTAGGATCAAATCTCATAGGGAGATATCTTAGTACCTTTTGAACAATTACATATTCTTTAATTTATTCTCCCAATCCTATGATTGCATTTACTATTTCATCGACTTGTAAGAAGTAAGATGCAATATTCTCATCTTCCTTCATGTTTAGTTGTTCAAACTGACCTCTGTAAGTTTGAAGCTTTGGCGCTTTGAATTTTGAATCTCCTTCATAAATATTTTGAAGCTTGTCCCAAATATCTTTAGTGGATTTACAATGTATAACTTTGGTGTAAAATGATTCACAAAGACCATTCAAAAGTGCATTTGTGGCTTTGGAATTATTTTTCCTAAGTTTTATTTCTCTTTCATTTGTCGACGAAACTGCTGGTTCTTTGTATCCATCTAAATCTGATTGCCAAATTTCAAATCCCTGTGCCTGTGGATATGTTTTCATCCTTCTGCTCCAAAATGCATACTTTTGTCCATCAAACTGTGGTATTCCATTTTTATACATGTTGTTTCTCTCCATGATCTACCTTTTAGTGGTTAAACGGATTTCTGAAGGAACCTGCTTTGATACCAATTGTTGGATTACTGAGAGGGGGGGTGAATCAATAATAGAGAAATTTAATCCTTTTTAACCATATAATTCAAGTGTTATATTAGTGTAGCATTATCATCCAATAATTGCAGAGTAAATAAACAATGAACAAATGAGAAATCATACACATACAGAGTACACCAATGTTTTTACGTGGAAACCCAAAGAGGGAGAAAACCATGAAATTCATTTTCTTATATGTCTTGAAGAATTACATTCATTGGAAGCACCAAATTCCTTTGTTTTCCAGCTGCAACTCGAAGGAGGCTCCAACCCCCTAGTTTCTCAGGCTACAACCTGAGGGAAGCTCCAACTCCCAATTCTATGTCTACAACCAGAAGGAGGCTACAACCCCCTAAGTTCTCCAGCTACAACTGGAAGGTCACCTATCCTTTCCCCATCCAACCGCCCTGACGTAGAAGTAGAATGATGGAACCACTGCCACACTATCACTGTGAGATATACTGTTGTAAACCTGTACTAATAACCTTAACCATGCATCAACCATGCATCAACCTGTACCTCAACCTGTAATCAACCTGTACCATAAACAAGTGCATAAACCATGCACCAATCTGTACCAAATAACCTGTAATCAACCTTTACCATAAACAAGTGCATCAACCATACACCAACATGTATGAAACAACCTGTAATCATCCCGTACCATAAACAAGTGCATCCAACCATGTACCAAGTATGTACCAATCATGTATCAACTACTCATCAACTATGACTTATGAATATGTACCAACATCATGAACTATACACCTCATGTATGTGCCAACTCATCAACTACTTGTCTCAACCATGTACCTAACATGTACCTCAACCAAAATCCCTCATCAATTTCATCATCTAAATCTGATTTGTAACTCTGTAATAGACCTGGTGTATAATATCACATACCTTCAAACCTTCCTTAACTTTAACAACAAGAGACTATCATTTTCATCAAACTTTACATTAGTCTCACATGACTAATTGGATTAGTCAAAAACCCTAACTTGCAATAATCATAACTATTTACCTATAATGAAAAAAGATCTGAAAATGGTACAATTTTCTTCAATGTCTTTTATGCAATTCCTCCAGAATACACTACTTGGAACCTCTCATAAAATGAGTTATAGAAAAAATGGCATACCTTGTTGAATTCTGGATTATTCTAGAGAGAGAACTTGTAGAGAGTGCCCCACAAAAAATATTTGTTGTATGGATCTGAAAATGGTACACAAAATACTACATATTGTACTCTAACTAATACATTTGATCTTACTAAATTTGGATCTATTATGAATAATTTATGATGTTTTTACCCGAAACACATGTTTTAGACTAGTTTCAAGACTAGCCACAAACCCTATTTTCCACAGCGTGTAACTCCAAAAAAACAATGACCCAGAAGTTGAAATTTTTATCACAAATACTTGGATATGTTTCCTCAATGACCTCCAAATTTCACATTCTGAATCACTATAGAAAAAAAGTTATGGGGAAAATGGTGAGATGACCTGTAAATAACATACCTTAGAAAGCAACGTCAAAATAATTTATCCTCCCTTGAATTTCGGCATTCTTTACTTCACCTTCCCTCTGGAATTAGGATTAGATATCCTTTGGTTACCTCAACACTTAAATATATTCAATATTCTCAAGTGTGATTAAAATGAGAGAGCCTTGCCTCTTATTTATACTTTCATGTAGCTTCCTCAAGGGGTTACCTTTTAACCATCTTAACCCGCTTTCCTTATTTTAGGGCTAGCCCACTTCTAACCACTTGTCCATTTATTAATTTGTCCATTAACTTTATTATTTAAAAAAATTATTTTGTATCCACTTTGACTTATAGTACACTCATCACTTCACTTTATTATTTAAATTACCTTCTAACCATCTTAACCCACTTTCCTTATTTTAGGGATAACCCACTTCTAACCACTTGTCCACTTAGTAATTTCTCCATTAACTTTATTATTTAAATAATTTCTTTTGTATCCACTTTGAATTATAGTATACTCATCACTTCACTTTATTATTTAAATAATTTCTTCTTTGCAACCACTTTGACTACTTTGACCTTTTGGGGCTTCTAGATGACTCATGAGGGTTCTCCAACTTCACATGACCATAACTCTCTAACTGTGAGGATTTATGTGACATTCCACATACCACTGGAAATGGAATGACATGTAATATCCATATATAATAGTCTTACCTTCAAATTTATCAAAAAACATACCATTATGCATCAAACAAACTTGGGTCCATTACCCAAACCATTGTGCTACCAGAATTCGCTACTAGACTTTCTTCAAGGGTTTCCATCAATGCCAACCAACCCAATTAATCAACAACCTCCAACCCTATTACCTAGTCATATGTTGAAGGATGAATTGAATGGGAGCAGGGAATGAAGACTGAAATTGATTCTTTTTTAAAGAATCATACTTGGTACTTGGTTCCTCAACCGCAAGGAAAGAACATTGTGAAATGCCAATGGGTCTACAAGACCAAATTTACCTTTGAAGGTGTTGTTGAGAGACATAAAGCACACCTTGTTGCGAAGGGATTTTCTCAACAAGAAGGCATCAACTACACTATAACCTTTACCCTATCACAAATATGAATTCTGTTTGATTGATTCTTTCCCTTGCTCCTCATTTTGGATGGAAAATCCATGAGATGGATGTGAACAATGCTTTTATTCATGGAGACCCATCTAAAGAAATTTTCATAGAAAAACCACCTGGTTTTGTGATAGATTCAAATTTTGTGTGTCAACTCAAGAAGTAGCTTTATGGTTTGAAGCAGGTTCCTCGAGCTTGGTTTGCTAAGATCGACACTTTCTTTCTTTGACTTAGTTTCAAATGGTGTGAATCTAATCACATATTCTATGTACTCCATACCTATGGAGACACTTTGATTTTTTCTACATATGTATATGACTTACTCATTATTGGAAATAATAATGATCTCATCCTTAGATTGAAGAAATAGCTTGTTGACTCCTTTGATATGACAGATCTTGGTACTCTGCATTAGTTTTTTGGTTCTTCAGGTATTAACACTTTGCGATGGATTTTTCGTTTCTCAGTCTAAATATGTGATATATCTGTTGACACATTTTAATATGGTTGATTGAAATACTTGTGATACTCCTTTTTAGTCTAGAGTAAAGATTACAAAAACATGTCAAGCACCCACAATCGATGCTACACTCTATTGATAATTGTTCGACAATCTTATTTATATTACTCATAGTCGACCTAACATTTCCTTTGTTTTTAGTGTGGTTTCTTAGTTTATGCAGGGCCCCAAAGAAATCCATTGGAAACCAATCAAATGAATTGTTCACCATCTGAAGGGTACCACTTAGTTTGGTATCAAGTATTGTCAAAGTTCATATTCACTAGTTGGCTACAATGCTTTTGACTGGGTTGGCAATGGTGATGATCGAAAGTCCACTTATGTCTATGTGTTTCATTATATCACATGACCTTTGGTGAGGTCTTGCAAGAAAAAAAAGGTAGTATCATTGTTGACTACAAAAGAAAAATATCGTGGCGTTGTTCAAGCAGGTACTAAAGAAGTATGGATTTACCAAATTTTGGGAGAACTTGGCCTTTCAGTTAAGACCTCAAATAAAATCTATTAAGATAACCAAAGTGCCATATAGGTTGCTGAAAATATTGTTTCCCATAGTAATATGAAGCATGTGGAGCTTCATCTTTTTATTTTTTTTAATAATATGTATACATTGTTTCACTTCAAATGTTTAAAACTTACATGTTTCCCATCCTAAAATGGAACAATCTTTGTTGGCTTCTCTCTCTAATATCATTGAACTTGACACTATTGTATTAGTTAATTTGGTAGGTGTCTCTTTGGACCAACACATACTTGAATACCCTCTTGGCATGATTCATGCTAAGGGAACCTTTTCCTTTCATTATATTGGAGAAATTTCATGAGGTGAACACACAAACGTTTACCCTTTGACCCTCCTATCCTTTATCCTCCTCTCATGGTTCAAACCATGGATTCCTCAAGTCCTCCATTTTATTCCTTCTTCTAGATCCTCTCCTCTCATGCCTCTTATATGTCCTTCATGGATGTTCATAGGGAATTCCCTAACCAAAGGCTTCACATAATTGAGGCTCTTTTCAAGTTCTCCCCAGAGCTTACCTAGGTGGGTGATCCATTTCATTCCTTCGACTTTTTCACTATACCCTCGACCGAAGAATAGATGGCCACAAAAATCAACTCATTCTTTATTGATATCCACTACAATGATTTCATGATAAAATGATTCATTGTTATTCCCGATTTCACTCTTTACATCATAGGATTTCCTCTCGATCATGTTCTTGGTGCTATCACTTTTCTCTTACACCTTGGGCCGACTAGTATTTCAACATGTATAAGGATAATATTCTTAGTGTTGTTGAGATCAAATTATCCCTTGGCCCTAAGATTACTAACACCCATTTCTCAATACTCCCAAAGGACTTAGAGTAAAATATCCTCCTTTGTTTTTCTTTCCTAGATTCATTGACTCATGTTCCCTATACCTTCATGGGACATATTTTGTAGGAAGGACATATTCCATTTGGTAGGATCCCATCCCATTCTCTCACCTTCCTAATACCACTTCCAAGTTCATCCCTTGGAATCCTTATTCTAGTCTCCCAAATTTTTCAAAATATTCTTCCTCTTCTTCTTGCTCATAAATCCACATGAATAGGTTAGAATTATCCTCAAGCCTTCCTCACATTTTCTTATAGTATGCATAAGCATCCTCATGGGCACCTAATGTGGGTTCCCCACTTCATTATATATCCATTCTTCCTAATTTTCTTGGGGTATCCCTCCTTCCCCTTTTTACCTTCCTTTTTATTGTCATTCAAACACTCGCCACACATTTCTCCCTTTTCTTCATATTTCCACCAATGGATGGAGATGGATTTATTATCTTTGGGTGGTTTCCATAGGGAACCAAGTTGAATGAAGCCATGTATTGAATAGGGCCGTTTTGGGGTCAATTTGACCCTCTTATCATTAGTACTAATTGTTGCCTCATGGATTCATAGTGCTCCACTTCTCCTTTTCTTTATTTCTCATCCTTCGTCAACTACTCAAATTTTCTTGGGGTAGTGACCTTCTCTTCTATCTCTCTCAATTTAATCACTTTTTATATGGATAGTATCCTCATAGATCATTATTTTGATTAGGGGCCAATTTGAGAACATGAAATCGTAATAGGAATTAACTATTGAATTTCTCCCTCAAGATGTTGAGCATAGGGGTTTCATCCTATAGATTATAACTATAGGGTCACCTTCCCATTCAAACCCATCACATTTCTTGATTCTTATCACCTATTACCCTTGATAGGTCCACCCTAGAATCACAAAATTTTCTCTCTTTTCCTCACTATATTCAGTCAAGAATCATCACCTCCATCCTATTGACCTCGCTAGGTTTTCCTTAGTGTCATGATTTATTTTCTCTTATTACCTTCATTGGGATTGTTCTAATGTCACCACTTCTCTTCTCTTACTTTGCATTGTTCCTTTATATTTCCTTGAGATTTGGTGTTGCAACCTGTTCCCCACTTGGGGCAAGCACTAACCTCTTTGATGTAGGTATTTGGATCATCCCAAAATGAAGCTACACCTTCATATCTTGCATACAAGTATGTGCAGGTATCACTCTCTTTCTCTTATTCTTTCTAGTGATTTTGTAGTCTAGTTTATATTATTTTCATTAGTCCTACTCATGCTTTATTCTGATGCTCTAGTTTCTATTCCACTATCATGGTAACTAGAAATCATTGGTGTCTAATCTCATAGTTTGACTATTGTATTGTTCATTTGATTGTTAAACTTGTTCCTTATTATTTTATCATTTACATTTCATAGTTTAATTATTATTTTTCTTACATGGTTGTTGAGTTTTCTTGTTCCCCTATACTAACATTCATTCTTGTCATGCATCTCTTTCTCATTTATTTTTCTCTCCTTTGTCTTCTACTTTCTTAATATCATACTAATCCACAATGCACCTTTGTGGCTCCACCTTTCACTAAAGCTTGGGGCATGTGTGACTTCACATGCATTGCATGATATATATGCCTAGCCATTGGAGGATTCTATTATGATATCAAAGCACTATATTAAACTATGAAACCCTTATATTACTCCTATACATATGATTTATTATATCCTTCCTTTCAACTCATTTCTATTTTCATCTCAAGGATAACAACTCTTGCAAGTGGGAAAAAATGTAGCATATAAAATTCACACTTGGGGACTCATACTCCTAAACACCAAGAGGTAGCTTGTGCATTCCAACCCTATCTCATATTCTTGCATGAACCACCCCATACCTTAGATTCAGTACCTCATTAATATGCATAATGTTTAATTGGGGTCCTTGGATGTGTTACCACAAAATCTAGCACCACGTGCAAATCCTTCACAAGGCACAAGACTAGTGGGACATTATAAGATGTCACCACTATTACCTAGGAAATAAATTCCCTGTTTTTAGTGAAGGAGTGAAATCCAACATTAGGGAGTCTTCCCTAGTAGCCTCTAAGAATCCCTAGTAAAGACACAATCAAGTATAGGGCCTCTTGAGTATCTACTTAATCAACCACCTATGAAGTATGATAAACAAAGCAAGGATAAGGTGGTGAGGAAAATAAATTTCTAGATTTGAAGAGATGAGGATATAGGTCAATATGATAGGTCAAATCAAGGCTCAATAGGATCACCAAAAAACACAAATGAAGAAAAAGCCTAGTGCTTTTCTAAAACTTGGAAAAACATATCAAATTACAATAGAAAAACAAGTCCTTTGACATGCAATGATTCAATGAATAAAGAGGGATAAATAATTAGCTAAATTAGGGTTTCATTAACTAACAAAATGAAAAACATTAAGGGGCATATAACATCCATAAAACACTATATTTTTTTCCCTAAAGGGCTGTAATAACACTTCATATATACAAATTAGGGTTTTAACAATGTTTATTAGGTAAACAATATGCATAAAATTCAAAACATCTAGGTTATTTATGGCCAAAAATGAGAATTTGTTGTAATAAAACCCTAAAATAGTAAAAAGAGAGCAATTTTCAAAATTAAATAATTGACTATTGGGAGGATGACTAGTGCCTACTATATTTTTAGGAACATGGGGTCAATTAATGATTCCTTTGGAGAGAAATGAGTGAATGTTTTTTGGGTGATACCTAGAGGTTGTTCATTACTAACCCTAGGAGATCCTCCTAAAACATTAAGGAAAATCAAAGGGAAGGTTCTTCACTAGTAACCTTCCAAAATATCTGATAAGAGGGGGTTGTTCAAGAATAATACAAGAGAATGCTCAACCAACACTAGAGAAACAATATTACACTTAAAATTCATTCATAAACAAAACCACAATATGAAAAGAGACCACTTAATCAAGAAATATTTCATCCATAAAAACCCTAGCAATGAATATCCATGTAGTAGTAAATCACCCACAAGCACATCTTCTCCAAAAAATTTCTCTAACTAGCCATCCATAGAATTTTCATAAGAGAGAATGTAAAAGTAGACAAATAGTGATATATCTCCAGAAGTGGAAATTATTTACAAGTAAGTGATTCTCATATTTGTGTGAGAGATATAGCACCATTCTCACATAATGGAATCCCTAAAAACATAAAATTATTCCTTATCTCTCTCAAACCCTAGATACAAGGCAACAATACATAAAACAATACATGATAAATGAGTGGATAGGTCACTGAGACCCCCAAAAATTTCTCCAAGATGAAGTAAATGTTGATACTGAGAGGGGGGTGAATCAGTATCAAGTAAAATTTAAAACCTTTTTCAACTTATACTTAAACCATTCAACTATATCCAGTGAGCAATGAACAATAGTATAAGAGTTACACCAATACACCACAATACACCATGCACAATATATGAGAAATAATCAATAGTTATTGTTCAAGGGAAGTAATGAATTTCAAAGGTAGCTACAACTTCCAAATGTAAAGGGAGGGATAAAACTCCAAGAGGAAGATACAATCCTACAATATCAAGAGAGAGCTGAACTCTCCATCCTTTCCCCTTCCTTCCACCCAAGAATATATGAGAGATAATAAAACTTTACATTAAATCATCACCATCAACCAATCATCACATAGAACCTGATAATGCTTCCTGAGACTTCTTCAATTTTTACAATTCTTCAATTATTGGAGTACTCTGATCCTATAGATAATATTACTCAATGTATTCTCTGAAACTCCTCCAATTTTCACTCCTTGAATCCTCCCCAAAAGGAGGTTATAGAAAGAATGGTAGGCTTTATTCAATTCTGGTCAGTTTAGAAGACCCAACTTGTATAGCATGCCCCACGATCAATATTTAACATCCGATTCTGAAAATCGTACACAAGAAACTAAAGTCCATAATATTTCCAATGGAAGTGGTCCCACTTCATTTGGATTCTCTATGAATAAGTTATGATTTTTTTACCCGGAACACCTGTTTATTGACTAGCTTCAGGACTAGTCACAAACCCTATCTTCCACAGAGTGTATCTCCATAATTATAGCAAATCAAGAGCTGAAATTTTTACCAGAGGTACCTTGATATGTCTTCTCAATACCATAGTGCTTTCACCATATGAATCATTCTAGAAATTGTTTTATATAAAAAATGGTAAGATGAACTGAAAAAAACATACCTTATAACACATCACCAAAAGACTTCATCCTCCCTTGAAATCTGGCCTTCTTTTCTTCTTATTACCTCTGAAATTCGAATTGTATAAAGTGAATGTATAATGATGTTTATTTATGCCATTTATGTCACTTCATTTTAACATTAGGGCCAACTTGACACTTTCTTATTTTGTAATTCTTTTCTTTAATTATCTTTAGGGCCTACATGTACTTCCTTCTTCAATTCACTTTGTCATCTTCAAAAATTCATTTCTTCTCAACCATGAGGATCCATGTGACATGCCACATACCACCAGAAACAACATGATGTATACTATCCATTCATAGGTGTTGTATATGCATGTGCATTTTCCTTCATGTCCAAATACCTTTATCAATCTTGTAGTCCAAAACCCATGACTAGGGTTGACATCAATGACAACAACCAATCTTCCAACAATCTCCCCCTTTGTCATTGATGACAACACTCATGCTCCCCCTATCATCATGATCCCAATTTATCTCCCCCTTAGGGCTGCTCCCCCTGAGTTTAATGGAAAAATGTAACTCTCTTCTTTGGTGCTGCTCCCCCTGAACATGTGGCACTCAATAATACTTCATCCTTATTTTTTGTCTTTGGGACATTTTCTTCCTTAGAATCCTTTTGTGTGGCTTCTGTCTTCTCTCTCTTCTTCATCTCTAGGATGTATATGTTGTTCGGTCTTCTTATTGTAGTTGCAACCAATCTTCCTGAGTTATTTTCTCTGATTTTACATTTTTGGGAATCAAACGTAAGAGTGTATCCTTGATCACACATTTTACTAAGACTGAGTAGATTATTATTCAAGTCTTCAACCAATAGAACATTCTTTGCTTTTACATTTTTTCTTCCAAGATCTACTACACCTTCTCCAAGTATTTTGGCAGATAAGTCATCTCCAAATGCAACATTGCCACTCTTTCTCTTCAAGATGATGAATTTGTCTTGATCCCCGGTCATGTGTGAAGAACATCCACTGTCTATGTACCATTCATCTTCTTCTTTACATTCTTTAGCGGTCAATTCTATTCGACAATCTTCATTGTTTGGAATATATTTCCTTCTCCATACTGTGGTTGGCATAGGGACATCTTCATTCATATATCTGCAATCTCGTGCTTTGTGACCAAGATAATTACATTTGTAGCATGCAATATTTTTTTCCATCAATGGGGAAAATGAATTATAACTTATGTTGACAAATCCATGATTATTTCCATATCTTCTATTTACACCATTCATGTTTCTTGCGTATTTTTTCCTTTCATTGATTCTACAATTAATTGCCTTATGTCAAAATTTTTTGCAAGTATAACAATGACCAAGAAAGAAATTTTGATACCTGGGAGTAAGTGACCTTCTTTGTGATGTAGTCCATCTGGGTTCATGATCTACTCTTCTATAGTTTCCTTCATACCGATTGAAGCTTCTTTGATTCCTAAAGGTAGGAGGTCTTCTTGGATATTCATCTCTTTTGTAATCATTCCTTCTTTCTGGTATCCTGGTCTACTTTTCATCAACTGTCTCTGTAGCTTTTTCTTCAACCTTCTTGTTGGTATTTGCATATTCTTTGTATCAAGTTTCACCCATGCATTCAAGATGTGTTAATTCTTTTGGCACTTGAGAGTTTCTTAAGCTCTTCCTCAATGAGAAAACTTCTTGTTCAAGTTTCTCACAATCTTCTTCTTTCTTCATTTGGACATTCCATACTTCTCCTATTCTTCTTTCTTCTTCGAGTAGAGTTTTCAAGGAAATGGTTTCTTCTCTTAGTTTCTCAAAGTCTTCTAATTGTTTCTTCAAGATTACAACTGTCTTTTTACAACTAACCAATTCACTTCTTAGTTTTCTTTGCGTGTCTTTGAGCTTGCTATTTTCAATCTCAACATGCTTCAATTTTTTAAGATTCTCATCTTCTTGTTGAATAATTTTTTCTTCATGATTTTCTTCTTCTTCATTTTCTTCTTCTTCTTTAGTGTCATTTCTTTCAATCCTTGGATGAGGACATTAAAATTCAACATGACCTACTCCTTCACAATTAAAGCAAAAGAACTGACCTCTATTTTCTTCTTTGAAATCTGAGATGTTGTAATTTGCTTCAACTTCTTCTTCTTCTT
>ML807175.1:133690-167219 GCA_009831015.1 Picea engelmannii
AAAGGAGTACAACTTACCATACCCTTGCCTTCATGTGAAGGAGGGATAGAAACTTGGATACCCTCATCTTCATTAAATGAAGGAGAAAATACTAATTTCTCATATACTTGAGGAGTAGTGCTCTCTCTAATAGAGACTTATGTTGGAAATATTTTTGTCATTGATGTCAAAGACAAGTGGAGACTACACATGTCCAAGATAAATATTACAATCCTGTAGATTTCCAAGATAGATATTGCAATATGGAGATTGTTGGAAATATTGTTTTTGGAATTTTAATGATTAGTTTGGATACCATATCTTTGAAGAAATTTTTACCATACATACCTAGTTTAAATGGGAGCACAATTTATATGGTTGGAAATATTATTATGAGACATTTACAAAGTTATATGGAATTCCCTTAACTCTCTAGGAATGAGGAGATATGAATTTTTCCATCCAACAACCCAACCAGAAAATTAAGGTCACCTCAACCAGTCATTACAGGTCGACCCAGAAAGTGGGAACATAATTATTATAAATACAGGATATATGTGCACATTTGTAGTGAAACCAAGCAAGAGATCAATTCCGAGGTGTGCATAATATATCTGAGGTGTGATAAAGGTTATGGGGTGTATTTTTGGTGTGAAAGAGAAGTCTAAGGTATTTTCTTGAGGTATTTTTTGTTCTCAAGGTGCGCTATGAAGGACTGAAGGTCTGTGATGCTTCCATGTGCACTGTTTTGAAGTTGTGATTTTTTCACCAATGTATGTTTCTGTGAGTGGATATTTTCGTTAGTGGATGTTGTTGTCAGTGGATGTTTTCGTCAGTGATTACATTTTGGGAATGATTCTACCAGGCTTGCCAGGGTTTGAAGGATTGTTTGTGGAATGAATCATGCATACGAATTCATAAGTACTCTATGTATGCATATCTTGGATTGGTTTCCACACATATATTATTGAGTTCGTGATCAATTGAAGAGATTGGTGTCCCCAATAAGTTGGTTCCTACATATTGTTGAGTTGGTGCTCAGATGAGGAGATTGGTGTCTCCAGTAGGTTGGTGTTTACATATTGTTGAGTTGGTGATCAATTAACGATATTTGTGTCTCTAGTAGGTTGGTTTATACAATATTTGTAACAATAGGTTTGTTTCTATAATATTTTTAACAGTAGGTTGGTTCCTACAAACATTTATAAATATAAGTTTATGGTTTTCTCCTGATTGGGTTTCCATGTTAAACTATGTGCATTATGATTTGAGTTTATATGTGATTATTATTTCTTAGCTAATGAATGATTGATGAATGGTTAAATAAATTAAAAAGTATCTTATATTTATTCACCCCCCCCTCTTAGTGTAAGCATAATTTCAATAATTGGTTTCAGAGAAGGTTCCTACACAAATAATTTAACCATTGGAAGGGAGATCTTGAGGATATATGGATTGTCAAGAAGGTGTCCCTACAAATAGAGATCCTTTGTTTGATGGAACAAACTATGCATCATGGAGTATAATAATGAAGATACATTTGTAGGTGCTTGGGTTTGGTATTTTGGAATCAGTCACAACAAGTTCTACAGATGAAGCGGGGAAGGATTCAAGAGAAAACAATGAAAAATCAATAGATGCCATCTTGAGTGGCCTATCACATTCCAAGACTATCGAGGTAATGAAGTGTACATAAACGAAACAGATTTGGTACAAGATACAAAAAAATTATGAAGAAGAATCTCTCTCCAAAACCATGGAAACAAAGCCTTTTGATGAAAAAAAAAAAAAAAACTAGATTTGGAAGAAGAAGATACTGAAGAAAAACTCGTTAGTTCCGTGTAAAAAATAGACAAGTTTAAGAAAAAGAAGTAGAAGAATAAATTGCAGAAACATGAAAAGAAGGATCATGATGTTGAAGAAACAAAGAAGATAATTATTATCCCGAAGACATAACTAGAAGAGGCAAAGAGGTTAGAAGAAGTGGTGAGAAGCTGTTATAGAAATATTTGCCTCACCCTATGCAAACTTGCACATAAGGACTTTTTCCATTTCCCTATGTAGACTTGAAGTCCCTATTTACAAATCCTAGAGCTAAAAACATCATTTTTCCACATATACGCACCCTACCTATTGTACAACATACGCATACGTTGGTTGAACCACTACAACCCACGTACACTAGGATTTGTGCCCAAAATTAAAGAATGGTGTCGGGTTTGCATGTCACATCATGAGATCCATGATCCTCGACCTTCCATATAATGGAAACGTTCCGACTCGACCCTTCGGTTCCAATTGAAGGCTACAAATGGACCAAATCTGAGCCATGGAAAAGGAGAGAAGAATTCAACTTTGAGAGCAAAGTTACTCTGGAGAAATTATTCACGTTGTATTGAGTCTACATACCTTTGTCCTTTTAAGTCTGAACACATTGTTCAGCCCCCAAGTTCTTCCATACATGATTGAGAACTTCATTGTCTCTCTTATATGATCTTTCCTTTGGTGGAGGATTGAAGTGGTGGAGGCCCAGCTGGAAGGGACTTAGTTTCTCGGTTCCAAACCGTGCCGACACGAAAGTTTGTAATTCATTCACTTCTGCTAATTACATTTTAATAGAAATACTCTTTTCTCATCCAATTAATATCTTGCAAATATTTGAATTGTTATTCCATGGGCATATTTGTTATGAATGTTGATGGATTATTCTATTGAATGTGCTAACATTATTTAGTATCACCATATTCTTGCATTTCTTGGTTGTTGAGGACAAGTTTCAGGTGTATTGCTTTGAGTCAAGTGCTCAACGATGGACTTCATTGAATGTCTGGACAAGGTAGGCCCTTTATTTTGTCTTTCTATCATATTTTCTTATATAGCATACCTGATATTAGAGTTGATTTCTGCAGTCGTTTCCATCTGTTGTGGTTTACCCCTAGCCATAGAGAGATTTTCCTCGTAACAAAATTGGTGACCATATTGGGGATATAATCTTCTTTTTCGGTGTTTGGAGTGTTTTTCTCTTTATATTTCTCTCATTTATATTGATTTTATTGTCGTATGATTGCTTGACCACCTCTTTTCATTCTGAGTCCGAGTTTCTTAGCCTTCTCCTTAGCATGGTTGTGTTTTGACACATATAGGTAGGTATTTTCCTGACAGTCGCGTACATACACATGTTGTCCTTCTGCAAGAGGCATATGTATGCACTTTTCCCTTGAACAGTTGCATACATCACCCTTTGTTTCTTGGTTGTTGGGTTTGATGGTTTCTAGGTAGGTTTTGATGGTTGATGATTCTTCTTAGGTCTTTGTTATGACTGTTAAGTGTTTGTGGAATGATAGGAAACCTTTCTTTGGTTGAATTTTTGGGCGGTGCCTTTCTCTTCATCCTTTTCATTTGATTGTGCTTGCATGTTGGGCTGGGTGTTTTCTTCTTGATATCCTACTTGGTTTGTCTCTGCTTACATACATTAGATTTTTTATATCAAGATGTTGTGCATTCGTTGCATTTTCATTCTTTTATATTGAAAATACAAAAATATTAGGCATTTTACATTGTTGGCATTTTGATATTTAGAGTCCTTATCATTGATATTAGTACATGTAAAGAAATATTGCATTTTATTTTGAATTGGAAAACTAAATTGAGAATTTCATTTTGAAAAGCATATCATTTATTGGGAATTGAAGTTAGGACTTTGAATTGTATTCATATTCATTTATTTTACTTGCTGAGTCATCACATCACTAGTTTCACGACCACACCTTTTTGAGTAAGCAAGGCCACTAAAAGTAACGCTATAAATTAAAATTGATTAGTAATGATTTTATTTTTTCTAGGGTGCACAAACTAGCTTAGGATGTAGAGCCTTGGAATAGGGTTTTGTGAGTAAACTTCTCCAAGGCTATTAAATCAACATATGTGTTTGGCTAAGGGAGTGGAGAAATCCATTATATAATCGGTAATATCAGGAGTCTCCTCTTACATTGGAGTTAAGCACAAGGTCACGTGATTTTGGTTGAAGGGATATCCCTTCGATACCTTCTTAGAGTCAGATATATTTCTTGGAATCTATTCATATATGGGGATCTTTCTAGTACCCTTACCTCTATGAGAGGCAATGCTTTCAAGGTTTCATGCTTTGTTACCCTACCCATACGATGGAACTGACTTACGACTATTCACATGTGCATCGATTATATCGTGGTTTCTTAGTTGCTTGACTTAGGTACCACATAGGTTACTTGCAGGGGTTATTCTACAGGTACCCTGGGTAAAATAAGGGTTGGACAACAAATAACCTTTATGGAGGATTACCTCTTCAGGGGGATCTGACCGACTAGTTGTTAAGCCCACGAGGGCCCTTATAACTGATTCTGATACCTTCGATATTTAGTAGAGGAGTCTCAAGCCCATCTTGGAAGAGGCATACCTACTTTAGAGAGGGAGGCCCCTTTTAGCCACTTTATTATGTTTGTGTGCATATTGGTCGTTTGATTATTTTTGGTGTGCTCTTTGATTACTATTTGGCCTTAGGATTTGTTTTTTTTTATATCACGAATCTTGAGTCATGGTGGAGCCAGACTAGCTTCCCCACAGGTCCCACCACTTGTTAAAGTTACCATTTCATTTTGAGTCTTTTCCTTATAAAAGGCATAAAGTTATCAAACGTGGTACACAACTCCACTTATTAGACTTGTGATCATACAAGGATGAGTACTGAATCGAGTCAAAAATATAGTGGGAGCCCTTCGACTCCCATACCTACTATAGTTAATGGTACCCCTTCGACACCTTCAACCACAATGGTTGTAGTGACGAAGGTGCCTATCATCACCTCTGCCCATCCTATAGTGAATACTCAACCTATAAGTATGAACCCTTTTGGGCCTCTTTGTCACTCACCAGGCTATAATGTTTAGTCCATCCCTATTGCCTCTAGTCCTTTTTCCTATGGTATGTTGAACTTTACATCACAATTTTCAAAATCCATCCCAGTTGCTAGTATGAATAATAGAATTGGTTTTGGGGGAACAAATCCTCCACATACTCCTTTCTCATTTGGTGGTACTCACGTCCCTTAAACGAATCCTACCATTGGAGGATTTCCTCCTGTTAACCCTGGGTCTAATCTTGTAACTTCTAGATGGAGTAACCAACCTCATGGACAAGCTACTGCTTATGGTCCATCCTTTACACCCACCTCCTCTGTACCGATTCCAGCGAACATGTTTGGCTTGAAGAATCCACTTTTATCCTTAAGATTCACACTCAGAGGATGTCATTTTCATACCTTGGGAAACCTCCAACCTGGAGCCACTCTGACTAGAGGAAATTTCACAACCCTCAGCAGAACATTCCTACTGGAATGGTGCCCAACCAACCCCTTATGAATCATTTTGGAGGAGGGTCTTACAATCCCAGACAGGGCCATGGTGTTTACCAGAACCATGGATGGGCTACGATTCCACAACAACAATATATCCAGGAATCTTGGGGCCAGATCTCACAACCCCATCTCCCTTTTCTGGCCATGCTCAATCTGCCAGACTTGTCTAAGTTAATGAGCGATCCTGTGTGTCATGATATGACATGGCCCCCCATTCCCACCAAGCTTCCTTCAGATATTCCAAAATTCAAAGGCAAGAATGGTGAAGATCCAAGTGATCACGTTACTACTTTTCACCTTTGGTGCTCTTCGAATTCCCTTAACGACGATTCTATTTGGTTAATATTGTTTCAACACACCCTTATGGGGGTCACTGTGAAATGGTATATTGAGATACCTAGGGGGTCATACAAAACCTTTATTCAGATGGTCTTAGTCTTCCTCAACCACTTCCAATTGTCGGTTTGTTACAATGTTGGATTAGAACTTCTGTCGACCTTACGCCAGGACAAAAACACACATATCTCAGATCACATCTAGGAGTGGTGTAGATGGAAGAGGTTGAGAGAGACCTACATACCCCAAGAATTCCTACTAGAGTGGTTTCTTAAGTCTCTACAACCTTATATTTCGAAGGATGTTTCTACATCCGGGGTCACATCTAAGGAAGAAGCGATTTTCAAAGCCTAGTAGTTAGATATTATATATGCACAGTTTGGGATGTTATACAAGATTCTTCCAGAGACACTGAGGTCAAACTATGACCTTAGACAAAATCCCGAGCCTCATGCTGATGAAATTGTAGGCTCCACCAATGTGAAATTCGCATACTTGGTGACAAGCCATTTGAAAGAGTTGTCTCTAAACCAGTCTGTAGGAGGTCCAGCTTCGTCAATGTCCTCCAATCCCACTTAGTCAACGGATGTACATTTTTTGCAATCATTGACTGCCTTGAATGGTAACCAACAACCAAGATGGAATAAAAATAAAGGACGTAATAATAATTGTAAGGGTGGGAATAATAATAGTAAACCCAAGGACAATGGTAATAATGAGAAGACAAATAATCATGCTGGTGAGGGAAAGAAAGAAAGGCGAAAGGTGAAGTTTCCCTATAATATTTTTACAAACGATCACCTTACCCATTTATGCCCCAAACTTGTGGAAGTTGTGAGGATTTTATCTCTACTACCGATGTGATGACTAATCCTTTTCCACATAACCAACACATGGCCTCGAGCTCCTGGAATGTCGAAAATGTGGCGAGTGGGAGTCAAAACCCATCGATGCAAGATGATGGCCATTTATGCATCAATATGGTTAAATCTGAGGTTAATGTAGCCACTCAGTCTTGCGATTACATTTCTCCATAGACTGTACCTGGTCTAGAGTATCCCCCTCCTTCGGAGATGCCCTTACAAATCAAAAAACCAGAGCCCCTGCCTCATATTTTGAAAGGAGTACTCAATTGTTCTACCCACAATCCTAATGCTAGAGCCTCCCATAATTACTCTATTTTTGAGGACCTGGGTTAAACCCCTTGTGCGATGTCGAATATGGAGGTACTCAATACGTGTTCTTCACAAAGGAATGCCTTGCTATCTGTGTTAGGAGCTCTAGATCCTTGTGGCTTGAAATTTATCAAGTTTGACTTGACAGATGTGAAGCCTCACTTGCATTACCATGTGGCATTCCAAATCCACCTAGGTTAATCAAAGTATACTATCAAGCGTACTGTTGTTGATGAAGGCGCTACAACATGTGTGATGTCCCTGGTCTATTGGAAATCCCTCACCTCTCCAAACCTTTCTCAGTCTCTGACCATGTTGACTTCTTTTGATGGCCGTTCCTTCTGCCTTCACGATATTCTTCCTGCCTTTCCGGTCCAGTTAGGTGGGAAGACGGTAGAGGTGGATGTCCAGGTGGTTTATGTGCCCCTCGACTATAAATTGTTACTATGGCACAATTGGAATTATGCTATGAAAACACTTGTATCATCCATATTCTGTATTCTTTGTTTTCCTCACGATGGGAAGATCGTGATGATTGATCAATTGTCTTTTGAGTATGCTAGCCCCAATGCATCCATTGGATCGTCGATCCCCGTGATTGAAAATTCTCAACTGACAACTGAGAATATCAGTGTCATAATGTATTCATCCCTTATGGGTACCTTCGACTTCATGGCACTGGTTCACCATATTTACGCCATGTCCAATAGGCTCGTTTCGTTAGATAGGTCCGTTCCTTTCCGCACTTCCTATTTTAATGATCCTTGGACCCTACCTTCCTCAACTACATCTTATGAAGGTCAGTTAAATTTTGGAATGGCCATGCCACTATCGACAGTAGAGATTGCGTATCAAGTTGTTCTTGACTCTTCCGTCGATCCATATCCTGTTACCTCTCAGACGGACGAGGAGGATCCTTTCTTGGAGCCCGTGTGAGCCACTTCATCATCTTGTTCACTTAACTACCTTGATGAGACTTTTCCTTTGGATGAATCTATCATCAAGGCCATGAATGGTTCCGAAAAACTTTGGGACAATATGCATCATCGCTCTTATTTTCTCCTAGAGCTTGCTAGAATCGAGCAAGATGACTTTAGATCTACTTTAAGCGAGATAGTCGGTCACGTCGTAGTTCCAATTGATACGCACGAAATTTATGCCGAAGGAAACATGGCGAGTATCTTCCCTACTGTCACGATAGATATATCTTGTATCCTTGGAAAGATTGAAAATGTATATATCGGTGCGAATTGTTCACCAGAAGAAATCCTGATCTACACCGAACTCTTCAAGGAATTCCGAGATGTATTTTCTTTGTCATATGAAGAGATGTCAGGAATCGAACCTCAATTTTTCGAACATGAGATTAAAACTTACCCGAATGCTAATACTGTTCGACAACATCTTAGAGCTGTCAATCCCCGGAAGGCCCCTACTATTAAGGATGAGGTAGAAAAACTTCTTAATGTTGTCTTTATCTACCCAGTTCCCTTGACTGAATGGGTATCCAATCCCGTTCCTGTGAATAAAAAACAAGGAACCATCCGTGTATGCATGGATTTTTGTGACCTGAATAAGGCCTATCCTAAAGACAACTTCTCGACACCCTTCATTGATCATATTCTCAACGAGTATGCGGGAAGCGAAGTTTTTTCTTTCATGGAAAATGTTTTTGGGTATAACAAAATTCATATTAAACCCGAGGACCAACATAAGATGGAATTTATTTTCCCTTGGGGTAGTTTTGCATACTGAAAGATTCCTTTGGGCCTTAAGAACACCGGAGAACCTTCCAAAGTGCTATGACCTTCACATTTCACGATCTCAAGAATATAGTCGAAGCTTATATTGATGATCTTGTTGCTCACTCCTGTAAGAGAGTGGATCACCCAAAGCACCTTCGGCTAGTCTCTGAAATATGTCTCCATTATCGCATCAGGTTGAACCCTCATAAATGAATATTTTGCGTTAGTTCAAGTCGTATTTTAGGATTTTTAGTCTCTAAGACTGGGATCATGGTAGATCCATTAAAGGTTGAGGCAATACTTCAGTTTCCTCCCCCACACACTATTCACCAACTTCAAAGTTTATAGGGGAAAGATAATTTTTTACGTCGGTTTATAGTGAACTATGCCAATATTACTAAGGGTTTCATGCATCTATTGAAGAAGAACACTCCTTTTCTCTGGGATGAGTGAGCCCAGGAATCCTTTGATTCTTTGAAGAAAGTCTTGGTATCGATGCCTCTGCTGAAGTCTCCAGACTACAATAGAGATTACTTTCTTTATGTCACCACATCCAAAGAGATGATTGGTATGGTTTTGGTTTAGAAGGATGATGAGCTGTGTGAGAACATCATTTACTATCTTAGTCGAAATGTAATCGACCCTGAACTCAAATATTCTCATATTGAAAATCTAGCTTTGGCTACCATTCACGCAGTCCAACGATTACGAAATTATATATTGCTTTGTAAAACTACTATGGTTGTCGATGTCAATCCATTTCAATGCATTCTTACTAGGCATATCATAGGGGGAAAGTACAATAAATGGATTGTCAACCTACAAGAGTTCGATCTCGATTTCGCTTCTGCGAAGTCCAAAAAATCACTAGTCTTTGCAGAGTTAATATCTAACTTCCCTCGATTAGACGAGGATGTTATTCATGTTGATTCATTTGTAGATGAACACATTTTCCTTGTCTCATCGACAGAACCCTGGTATGGAGACATTATTCTCTATCCTCAAAATTTTAAGTTCCCTCAACATATCTCGTGAGATGACTGACGACGTATACAATACAAAGATAAGAACTACCTTATCATTTGCGACACTTTGTATCATCGAGGAGTATACAATATCTTGCGTCATTATTTAACTCACGAAGAAGGTGAGTCTATCCTAAATGACTACCAAAGTGGGGCTTGTGGTGGTAATCTATCTAGGCTTGTGACGACCTAGAAAAATTTTCGAGACAACTATTTTTGGCCTTCTATATTTAAATATTGCATCGAAGTAGTTAAGAAGTGTCACCCCTGCCAGGTGTTCACTCAAAAAATGCACTCGCATCCAGCCCCTATCCATCTAGTCATTATTGTTGGTCCCTTCACTAAGTGGGGGGTGGACTTTGTGGATTTAAATCCAACTTTGGTTGGGGGGAATCAACACATTATCATGGTCGTAGACTACTTTATCAAGTGGTCCAAGGCCATGCCTATAGTTAAATATGATAGGAAGATTGTCGCCTTCTTCATATTCAATCAAATTATAGCCAGGTTCATAATCTCGAGTGATATTGTCACCGATCATGGAAGTCACTTTCAGAATGAAATGATGGAAGAACTAGCACATAAAATGGGGTTTAATCATGGTCATTCTTCCCATTAATACCCCTAGGAGAATGGAAAAGTAGAGGCCATGAACAAGTCTCTCAATATCATTTTGTAGAAAACTGTCATCCAGAGAAAATCTGACTAGCATATCATTCTTTATCCAGCACTTTGGGCATACTGAACCTCGGTCAAGACTTCCACTAGTTTTTCTCCATTCCAGTTAGTACATGGTGTGGAGTCGATCTTACCTATTGCATCTGAGATCCCTTCGCTTAGATTGGAATTTTTGCTCCTACCTGACACTTCCAATCTCGAACAATTCCTTGTACACTTGGAGAGTCTAGATGAGCAGCGTCGAGACGCCTCTACGGATATCGAAGAAAATAAAAGACATGTCAAGGTCTGATACAATAGTCTATCTGTCCTTGGTTGTACATTGAGGGTGACTTGGTCCTTCTATATGATCAAGCCAAAGAACCACTGGGGGCAGAAAAGTTCAAACCCATGTGGCATGGTCCCTATATCATGCGAAGTGTCTGAATATCATGAAGGGAACATGTTGGCTGAGCCTAGGAATGGGCTCTATTTGAAAATATATTATGCTTGAGCCCCAATTTTGGGCGTACCTCTTTTTATACTAATGTAATTTAGTGTATATATATTTTCCCTTTATTTTTATCTTCAGCTTGATTATCGAGTTTTCCCTTGGTTGGAAGATGTCAACGAAGTCTTCAGTCTACTTAGGATTCGTAGACGGGGCCAGTCATCATACACAGAACTTGGCTTCCACCGCTTGGGTTGTTTACTCACCCGAGGGTCTACCAGTGTCTTCAGGTGGCATATGCCTAGGGCCATCCATGAATAATGTGGCTGAATATAACGTCGTTATAGAACTTTTGCGTGATGCCATTTCACATGGTATTCGCTCTTTAGAGGTTCTCCTAGACTCCTAGTTAGTATTATGTCAGTTGAATGATAGTTACCATGTGATTAACCCTACTCTACTCCGACGATTCCTATGGGTACGAATTTTGGAATGAAAATTTGATTTTATTAATTATCATCACATACCTAGGAGTTCTAATTATGTATCTGATGCATATGCTAATTTTGTTTTATATTGACATTTGTCACATAACTAAAGAAAATAAAACATTCTCATCAATGTACACATTGTAACATAAGTAAAGCCGAAGAACCGTGTGTTTATATATATTTCAAAAAATATGATGTTTATAGTACAAAATTGGTGCTAACACCCTCAATATACATATACAATCGATCATACAATAGCCATGACATCTACGCCTGTGGTGCTCAATGAGTGTCATGATAACAGAATACGATGTTTGCGAGATGCTGAAATAGTCGCGCCAAAGCACGAGGCACACCCACCACTTGTCGTTGCATATCCTTTGATAGATCCTCCACCTGAACCATAGGAATCCTTTGTGTCAAACGAGATAGGTTACCTTGAACATTTTGAAGGACTCTCTTTGCGTCCCCTCTTGCTGCCTCATTTCCTTCGTGCCTCTGATAATGTCGTGGAAGTCCGTTCAGCCGTCATGGACCTACTTCTGTGTCACATATATGTCTAATTAGTACTTAACATCATCCAAAAATATTTTTGTTTTCCTATACAAAAATACAAAAAAATGAAATATTTAAAAAACTTTTTTGACATACCTATGTCTCCATAGGCAGACCCTGGTGGTAATGGCATGTTAGGATCTCCTCTGAAGTCAATCCCTATGTAAGGGTAGTCATCCAGATCTATCATCTTCCATCTTCACCAGAAGAAGAATTCATTGTTGTAGGGCGTTGGCACCCTACCTCCCCCCTATCGCCTCATCACCTCGGTCCACCATGCCATGGCTGGATCATGAGTTCCATGAAGAATAATCTCAATTCTAGGTCCCAAGCCTGGAACCCGCTCAAAGAAAAAGCTACAAAGAATAGAAGCTAACCCGAAGTTCCTCTTACTACCCTATTTTCATTCTTTCATCTGACTCTTCATGTTGGCTAGCAATGAGGTGCACCATTCATACACCATGGGTCTCAAGAAATCCACTGAGTATAACATCAGTGGCCTCGATGCCTGGTGTAAAGAGGCTGATCCCATGATCTGTGTCAAAATGAGGACAACAATATTGAGGATAAGATTTTTTATCGATCTAATGGGGAGCTGACTCCCGACCTTCTCGATCCCTGCAATGCAATGATCATCTATGTATTCCATGATTTTCACACCTCTACCATATCCCCGAGCTTTGAGGTTGACCACCTCACCTCAACGTGACAATCCCATCAAGAAATAAATGTCCTCGACTTCAATCCTTAAGCGTTGTCCATTAAGGTTGAAGCTCTCACTATCTGGATCCCAGTAATCCACGAGAAACTATAACAATTTCACTTGGGCCCTCATACCTTTGAGAGACCAAAAATTATATAGCCTGCATATTTTTAGGGCCATTTGGGCCCCTGGATCTCTCTTCACTGCAGCATCTACCTTCTCATGTTCTCTTTCTTTCCACTCTAGCACCATCCTACAAGAGACTAACCCTTTTTTGAGTTAGCAATGACTAAATTTTTCTCTTCACAGACATCTACGCGAGTTGTAGTATACATAGTCACATATAAGGCTACTTATATTCTGGTTATTTTTTGAACAACTACATATATGCTTGCGTATACACGACCCGATGAACTGTAGCCCGCATACACCTAAAGTTTCAAAGTGTGCCATAAATAACTTAAAAAATAGAATCTAATTACAAAATCTAGTCCACTAAAAAGAAAGAGGAGAGAAAGATTATTTACTTGGTCCAGATAGTCGTCGATTCCATCGCTCGTAGCTCCCACAATCACCATTTGAAGTTTGGAGGCAATTTGGTCCAAAATCCACTATTTGGGTAAAAAATACAAATGGTATACTAAATTTGATTTTTTTCACTATTTATAGAAAAATTTTACCCACTTTGCATAGTTTTAGACAATATTTTGGCCTAATGGACTAATACGACAATGGATGGAGTTGGTTTTTGTAGTTTTATTCATGAATTCTTGCAGTTTTCAGCGCCATGTCGCCTGTTCATAACTTTGGACAAGTATATTCATTACCCAACATATAGGATAGGGATCCAATCCATCATGCACACTTGCATTGTCCTATGACATTCACTCATATGCCTTAGGTACAAACCCATTTTATAGCAACACGAAACCTTCTATCTGCAACTAGAAGTGTCATTATCGAATGGTAGAGACTTAACAAACATGGGTACCCTAGTTAGATCCTCTGCTTCATTCGGTGCCCATGCAGAGATTTTTTCCATAGGACCAGGAGTCCCTTATAGCTAATACATGAATTTATTTTGAACCTTATTTATTACTCATAAACATGCTGACGTATACCTAGAGGAATCCCAAGCGAGTTTGATTTAATATCTTTTCCGACTCATTTTCAAAAAGAGAAAAGATTGCCAAAACTTGTCTCTTTCTCACTCGTAAATTGGATTTGAAAGGATGTCTATTGGGTTCAAGTTTATCTCTTTTTCAAACTAAGTAGACTAAGATTATGAAAAGGACATTTTTTGGCTTTAAGTTGTAATTGCATCTCATGCCCTTGCTTGAAGTATTGATCCTATTGACGGTTCTCTCTTTTGCATTATAAGTCATTCACTTCAGCAATTTACATCCTCAACCAAGCACAACCTTATTTATATCCTTTGTGCGGCTTGACACCCTATACCTAGGAGGAAACATTCCCACAAGTGTCCATCTCTTGCATGCACCTCCTTTCATTGAGCATAGGTATGTTCCACTGCTGGAACTATTTTTTCTTACTTGCGACACTCGTTTCCTCCTCTGTATCATAGCATTCGTTTGACTATGAAAAAAAATGATGGGAAAGAATGGAATATTATCTTATATTAGCAGCAGTTGTGTCGCCTTTGAACAGAGAAAAACATTTTTGATTCCACTTGTCATTAAAATTTTGGGTTTAGCATGACCTTAGGAAGCTGAGATCGTTACAGAGAGTTTAATCCCTTGACTAGTTACTCTTCTTGTCCCTATGGATATTTTGATTGATGCCTCCTACATCTCAAAATTTCATCATTGAGTCTATGCTTCCAGAGTCTTCCATATGTCTCATGCTCTTGTTCAAAGGATGTCTATGAACCTGTGTCAACCATTCCTTAGAACTCTTGAATTTGCATGTCGGCCATACCCTTAGTGTGTCTTAGAATCACATGAAGTTGTAGTCTTATTTGAGCACCCTGGTCCTACTTTCCTCATTGGTATGTAACCTTGAAATCAACAATTGACATTTCATCATTGGTCGCTGACTAGGTGGTTTCCCTTGTGTTCGACGATAGGCCATCTATTTACACATTGGGATTCATGCAGTGTCTTTGATACCATTATCCCTATTGGTGGTTTCCTCTCCTTTGTCAACAATTTTCCTTATTGGATGATATTCAGAGAGTCTTTTTTGTGTACCACTTGCATCTGGCACACGTGAAAGATGCACAGGGTCATTGGTTCATGAACATATTCTTCATCTGATTTCCTCCAAATCATCAAGCTCCTTCTTTTTACCTTGTGATGAATGATGAGAGATGCCTTAATTCTCTCCTTTCAGTGGGTCTCCTTCCATTGACTCCAACTCATCTATTCTGGAGACAAGTCCTAGAGTCCTATGAGTACCTAGAGGCTTCCAGATATTAGTGGTTGGTTCTCTCACCATCGATAGTTGGGAATACATCAATGTCTCCTAATTGATGGATTATTCAAGTGTTTGACCCCGACTCCTTTATTCACACTTGTAAGAATATACTCGGTGCCTTGATACCTACTTTCATTATCGGTAGGTTTTCCCATGTATAGGTTGTTAACAATATACCTCAATGACTGGTAATAAAATGAAGTCTCATTGTGTTCAAACTCAACTCCTTTATTCACATGATGTAGAATTGCACCTTTAACGAATTGTGTAGAAGACTTGAAGACATCAATTTATAGTCACATATTTCCTGATCTGTTGCTACCTGTCATTAGACCAGTACCTATGTGACTTCAGTGATCATGGGAGATAAGATTGTACTCCATTGTATATCGATATCTTTAGATTGATTTTGAGACTGGTTTTACTGGGCCTTGTTCATGAATATGACAACCTTTGGCATGTAGCCACCTTTGTATTGCCTATTCATGGCCATGGACAACTATTTGGTATATTTTCACATGGATCTGCAGTGTAATTCAAATTGGCAGCCATGTGTGCAAAGTCAATACAGATTGTAATGAGCAACTAGTTCTTCCAACTGGGTCCCCATTACTCCACTTCTGGGTCTTATAATGTATTTCGGGCATCACATATACTCCTCTAACCTCACACATTAGGGGGCATCTTTTATAGCAAGATTTTACTCACCCTATGAAAACTTGCACATAAAGCCTTTTTCCATTTCCCTATGTAGACTCGAAGTCCCTTTTTGCAAATCCCAGAGATAAAAACATCATTTTTCCACATATACGCACCCTACCTATTTTATATCATGCATATATGCAAATTACACCACTACAACCCGCATACATCGGGATTTGTACCCAAAATTAAAAAATGGTGTCGGGTTTCCATGTCACGTCATGAGAACCATGATCCTTGACCTTCCATATACTAGAAACTTTTCGACTCGACCCTTCAGTTCCACTTGAAGGCTATAAATGGGCCAAATCTGAGCCATGGAAAAGGAGAGAAGAATTCACCTTTGAGAGCAAAGTTACTCTGGAGAAATCTTTCACTTCATATTGAGTCTGCATCCCTTTTTCCTTTTAAGTCTGAACACATTGTTCATCCCCCAAGCTCTTCCCTACACGATTGAGAACCTCATTGTCTCTCTTATATGAGATTGAATTTGGTGGAGGATTGAAGTGGTGGAGGCCCAGCTAGAAGGGACTTAGTTTCTCAATTCCGAACCTTTCCGACACATAAGTTTGTAATTCATTCACTTTTGTTGATTACATTTTAATTGAAATACTCTTTTCTCGTCCAATTAATATCTTGCAAATATTTGAATTGTTATTCCATGGGCGTATTTGTTATGAATGTTGATGGATTCTGCTATTGAATGTGCTAACATTATATATTATCACCATATGCTTGTGTTTCTTGGTTGTTGAGGACAAGTTGTAGGTGTATTTCTTTGAGTCAAGTGCTCAATGGTGGACTTCATCGAACGTCTGGACAAGGTAGGCCTTTTATATTGTCTTGCTATCATATTTGTTTATATAGAATACCTGAGATTAGAGTTTATTTCTGTAGTCCTTTCCGTCAGTTGTGGTTTACCCCTATCCATAGAGATATTTTCCTCGTAACATAAGCCAACTGAAATAAAATGAAGAAAATTGTGAGAAGCTAGAAGTTGAAATAGTTTCCTTAAGAAAGGAAATAGAGAAAAACACTAATCAATTGAATAGAAGCTTGAAGTTTGGAAATAGTACTTAAATATTATATAATATTCTCAATTTCCAAAGGTCACCATTCATCAAGATAGACATCATCTATGATGATAAACAAAATACCACCAAGGGAGATGCAATCATTAAAGTCACAAATCCATCGGAAAAAAAAAATGAAGAAAATCCTGAAACATATGCTAATATTCTCAAAGGATCTACCAACAATGAAATAAACAACAGGAAAGGAAATGATGACCAATAAAAACCTCATTCTTCTCATAAGAAAAAAATAATGAGCTTAGAAGAGTTGTTCCACCACGAACACCTTTCACAAACCAGTACCAAAATCTCTTTCTTGGCTATTTTTTTTCTTGCAATAATTTTGGTTATAATGCAATAGATTGTAGAGCTTATGCAAGAAGTGATCATGTGAGATATATAAATAAAGTTTCTTACAAAAATTCAAAGGATGACTATGTGAGAAACAAAACCAAAAGTTCTCATGGGTTTGCTAACATAAGCTACAATTCTTTTTATCCTCTAATTGATACTAAATTTTATAAGTGAAATAACTAAAAGCAAATAACAAGAGACTGTATAAGAAACATGATAAAGTCTCCTAAACAAAGAAGGGGAGAATATGTTCTTACCAAGCATAGAGAAGAATACACCAGGGTGTGGAAAAGGAAGCAAGAAGAACTAAAGAAGGAAACATTTTGACTTGAAATTTATGATCAAAATGAAGGGAACCAATGGTACAATTACATTGTATGTTTAAAACAAATGACAGAGGACCAAACCAAGTTTCTCACCATGAAGAAAAACGAGGTAGTGTTACTTTTGGAGATAAGGCTTCTGCAAAGATAGTTGGAAAATGTACTGTTAGTATTGATAGTGGAAATACTAAGACATGGAATGTCTTGTATATTGAAGGGTTATATGATTGACAAGATTATTTTGAGACCTTTCCAACAGTATATGGAATTCCCTCTAACTCCCTAAGAATGAGGAGATATGAATTTTTTTTTCCAACAACCCAGGAAGAAAATTGAGGTCAGCTCAACTAGTCTTTACAAGTCAACCCATAAAGTAGGGACATAATTACTAAAAATACATGATAGATGTGTACATTTGTAGTGAAACCAAGCAATAGATCAAGTCCTAGGTGTGTAAAATATATCTGAGATGCCTAAAGTTGTTGGGGTTTATTTCTGGTATGCAAGAGAAGTCTAAGGGATTTTCTTGAGGTATTTATTGTTCTCAAGGTTTTCTATGAAGGATTGAAGGTCTGTGATGTTTCCATGTGCACTATTTTGAAGTTGTGATGTTGTAGTCAATGGATGTTGTTGTCAGTAGATGTTGTCGTCAGTGGATGTTTATGTCAATAGTTGTTTTCATCAGTGATTACATTCTTGGAATTATGCTATGAGGCTTGATATGGTTTGAAGGATTGACTATTCAATGAAGCATGCAAGTGAAGTCAAAATTAATCTATGTATGAATATCTTGGATTGGTTCCTACACATATATTATTGAGTTGGTGCTTAGTTGAGGAGATTGGTGTCTCCAATAGGTTGGTTCCTACATCTTGTTAAGTTGGTTCTCAGTTGAGGATATTGGTGTATCCAGTAGGTTGGTGCCTACATATTGTTGAGTTGGTGCTCATTTAAGGATATTGGTTTCTTCAGTAGATTGGTTCCTACAATATTTATAATAGTAGGTTGGTGCCTACAGACATTTATAAAGATAAGTTTATGATTTTCTCCTGATTGGGTTTCCATGTTAAACTATGTGCATTATGCTTCGAGTTTATATGTGATTGTTGTTTCTCACCTAATGAATGATTTATAAATGGTTAAATAAAGTAAAAATTATCTTATATTAATTCACCCCCCCTTAGTATAAAAATAAGTTCAACACCTTCTTCATCGACTTGATATTCAACATGATATGCTTCATTATGGTCTTGTTCTTCAATGAATTCATGAGGTGGCTTGTGCTCTTCTTCAAAATTTTGATAACTTCCTTCATGGATATCTTCTTCATGTTCTTGTTCTTCAACAAAGTCTTGAAGTGATTTATCTTCAAAGTCTTTATCAAAATATTCATGGATGTGATCAAGAGATGGATATTCATCAATATGCTCTTGTTGTGATTGATTGTTCATACGATCAAGGGATGATTCTTCATACTCATGTAGGGCCATGATTAGGTATTCAAATATACCTTCATACTCTTGAGAGAAGGGGCCTCAATATTTGAGGAAGACTTGGATCACACCTCCAAGAGAAGTTATCTTCCTTGGGCCAGTGCAATATTTGACCCATATATGTTAACCTTCTTACAAAGAGAATATAAATAATATTATTAAGACATAATCATGTATCTCATTGAACTTTATACATAGTCAAGGAATGTTGAGGCTTGCAAAATATCACAAAGAGCATCACCATCAAACTTTGGGATATTCTTTTCCCAATTTGGAGGGAGCTTATTCGGGTATACTAGAATGTCCTTAATATCAAGAGGAGGATAAAATTGATGGCGTTCCCATGGTGCCATAATTCTTTCAGTTTATAATATGAAAAATATGAAAAAAATATGACACCGAAAACATATGTGTGGATTCGCCAAGGTGAATCTTCAATGCCTTTACAATAAAACTTGCTTCACCTTACAAGCACATAGTTTTCAAATTTTTCATAGGGAAAATGGATTATTCCCTCAATGGAGTCACTAGATGAGTAAAATTAGGGTAGGATTTTATGTTTACTCATCAATGAATGTTGAAGCATAGAATTCATATTTCCAAGAAGAATGACTCAATTATCCCTCGCAATAGTGCCAAAATGTTACCACAAAAACTAGCGCCAAGCACAAAGCCTTTACAAGGCACACGACTAGTGTAACATTATAAGATGTTACAGTTGTCACCTAGGAAACAAATTCCCTCTTTTTAGTGAAAGAGTGAAATCCAACACAAGAGATGATTCCCTAATAGCCTCTAAGAATCCCTAGGCAAGACACAATCAATTATAGGGATCAAACATCGAGGAATTAAGATAGACAAATAAGGAAAAGGTAGTGAGACAAAGCAATTTCTAGATTTCAAGAGATGAGTATCAAGAGAAATCTAAGAGGTCAATTCAAGGCTCAAGAGGATCCCCAAACACTAAAAATGAAGAAAAAACCTAGGGTTATTGTAAAGCTTGGAAAATATATCAAATTACACTAGAAAAATAAGTAGTTACAACAACAAATAAACTAGCCCTTTGACAAGAAATAATTCAATGAAAAAAGAGGGATAAATAATGAGCTAAATTAGGGTTTCATTAACTAAAAAAATCAAAACAAAATGGAACACACAAAAAATATAGAGAGTAAAAAAATATAGTGAAACCCAACTTCTATTAATGAATAAAATAGTAGAATACTATAGAACACAAATTGGCTAGAATGGTGGTATCTTATCTCTAAAGAGAAATAGATTATTGGCTAGTTGGTTTGGAGAGTTGGTTTTCATTGATGTCAACCCTTGGAGTGTTTTATATACCCCATAGTTGTGATCGATATTGATGGTAAGTTAGTTTTCATTGATGTCAACAAGAGTGGTTTATGCCAACAGGTGTGATGGGTGCATTTGAATAAGTCTACAAGAAGCCCCAGAAGTGTGGTTATGAAACCCAAAATTGATCGAGGAATAAGGACATGAAAGATAGTGTGAATGAAGGTAATACATTCATAGATGGATAATACTCGTCATTCCATTTCTGTTGATAGGTGGTACACCATGTGGTTCCTCATAGTTGAGGAGTTATGGTCTCATGAAGTTGGAAGCCTCGAAGACTGGGTAAGAAACCCCTAAACAGTTACAAGTCTTAGTCAAAGGGTTAATTGGTTGTAATAAGAAACCCCTAAAGTAAGGAAAGAGTTTACTTAGAAAAATTATAAATACACCTCAAGGAGTCTCTCATAAGTACATTCACACACACATTCTATTGAATATGTCTAAGTGACTAAGTGATATGGTTTATCTTGTTATTGGCAAATCTGAGGTAGAAAGTGTGAGGTTGTAAAAGAAGGTTGAAGGTGAAAGTCTCAAAGTTGAAAAAATGTGAGTAACCCTAGTTTCTGAGGTATCCACATGTTACAGGTCAACATGGCGTAGTTGTACGCGGGTTGTAGTGAAGGAAAGTGTGGATATCCGTAGGCAATAGAGGAGCAAGTCACAGATCTGTAAAAGGGCTTGTGAAAGGTTGTGAAGTGATGCTTGTACCAGGTTGTTGATGCCCAATTTGGCTTACTCATTTGTTATCTGATATAATAGGGTGTCTATAGGATCATAAGTATGCTTATGTGTTAGTTTTGAGGCTTATTCTTATGTTGTTATGGTACATGCTTGAGGCATGTCATGGTAGTGATTGTGAATTGTACACTTTTGTGATGGTATGATACATTGTTATAGGCACATATTGGATACTTATCATATGGTTGTTGTATGGTATATGAGTGATATGGCACATTTTTGATGGTATCTCTTGGTACATGGTTTATGGATGTTGACGCATGCTTAAGGCACATGGTTTGAGGTACATATTGGTTACATGTTGAAGGTGTTACCCTTGGTATCTTTTTGAGGAATTGGTATATGTTTGAGGAATATCTTTGGTGGATGGTGTGAGGAATATTCTTGGTACTTGTATTGGCGATGTTGGTACATGTTGAGGTACACCTTAGTGATGTTATGGTACATTGATTAGTAGCACATATTGGATTTATTGTTATCTTGGTATTGTGGCTATCTTGGTTATGCTTGAGGCACTTCATGGATGATATATTATGATATGGTACATGGTTGATGCATGAGACGATACATGGCTGATGTACTTGGTGTGGTACAGGTTTGGTACATATGTTGATGTACATTGTTGATGTACATGGTTGATGGTTGAGGTACATTGCACAGGTGTTGGTGAATGGTTGATGCACTTGTTGTTGTATAGGTGTTGGATCATGGTTGATGCACTTGTTGTGGTACAAGTTGTGGTACACGGTTGATGCTTGGTATGGTACATGTTGATGGTTTGGTACATGGTTGAGACATATATCTTGTGATGGTATGTTGGTGATGTTGGTACATGCTTGGTAGAGACATGTGTTGTTGATGTTGGACATCTAGTTGAGATGTGTCCTTGCTATATGATCCATGTGAGAGCATATGGTTGAGTATTGGTGACTGTGATAGGTTGATGTGACAGGTTGGCAGTGACATGTTGATGTGACAGGTTGACTGTGACAGTTTCATAGTGACAGGTTGGTGACAATGGTAGTGATTATGGTAGTGACAGTTGGTCTACACTTATATTTCAGGGCGACATGACAGGGAAATGAAAGGGGGCTGTAGCCTCCTTCCGGTTGGTGTCAAAGAACTCGGGGAGTTGGAGCTTCCTTCAAGTTGGAGCTTGAGAATCAGGGGGTGGTAGCTTCCTTTTGGTTGGAGATAGAGAATTAATGGAGTTGTAGATTCCTTTAGGTTGGAGCCTGTAAATAGGGGTTCGTAGCCTCCTTCCATTGGTATGTAGAGAATTGGGAAGTTGGTGCTTCTAATGAATGCATTCTTTGGTATATATAAGAAAATATTATGTGGTTTTCTCCCATATGGGTTTCCACGTAAATTTTGGTGTACTGTGTATTTGATGTGATGATGTTGATGTGAATTTGTTTATGTTTATATGCTCATGATTTATTGCATGCAATCATAAATGATACCTTGATGATATAATACTGATAAGTTTGAATTTTATATATTGTGGTTAAAGGTGTTAAAAGTGCTCATATTGATTCACCCCCCACTCTCAATACTTCAACAATTGGTATCAGAGTAGGTTCCTCTAGGAAACCGTTTAACCACTGGAAGGAATATCATGGAGTACACTATGTTTGGGGTAGCACAGTTTGATGGCCAGAATGGCCATATATTTGAAATTTGGAGTATCAGGATAAAAACGTTTTTAGAGGCACAAGGATATGATGTTTGGAAATTGTTTGTTATAGGATATACTGCTACAAATAAACCAAAGACTACAACCAATAAGGAATTGAAAAGAAACAACAAAATAGCAATGAATTTCATCTCAGAAGGATTATGGGATTTGGTAAGAGAAAATGTTGGAAAATGTTCATCATCCAAATTTTTTTTGGACAAGCTACATAATATTTGTTCCAAGGAATCTCCCATAAAAAATACAGATAATGCTGAAGAATATGCAAGAACAAAACAAAAAGAAATATGCTCATCATGTCAAACAGATTCATAAGAAGAATATTGTGAAGAAGGCATGGAAGGACTTGCAGAAGAATTAATCAGTGCTTTAGATGAATTGATGAAAGAAAGGAAGAAAAACGTGTCTTGAGGAAAAATTAGTAAAGAAGAACTATCAAGAAAGTTCTGAAGAATTCCAACAGGTCATCGTGAATCTAAAATCTCAGTTGGAAGAAGACAGAAGGATTGAAGAAACATACAAAATTCAAATGGAAGAGAAATAATGTTTGGAAGCCAAAATAGAAACACAAATAAAGGAAGAAGAAAAGAGAGAGAAGATTTTAATAGATCACCTCAAGGAAATATCATAGGAATTTAACAAACTTGAAGAAAAATTTAGTCAAGAAGAAAGAAGACTTGAAAATGAAATAATCACTTTGAAGATCCATCTTGAAGAAGAAAAGAGAACAGAAGAAGTCATGAAGATTCAAATGATGAAGAAAGAAGAAGAGGTTGAGAAGCTTGAAGAAGAATTTGTCACATTGAAAGTTAGAATCATTAAGCTCAACAAGAATGTTGAAGAGAGAGAAACATCCACATCATCAACAAAGAAATTTGAAGAGAAACAATCTAGGTTGCAAGAAAGGGAGAATGAAGAACAAGTTAAGAGTTATGTAGAAGTACTCAAAGGAAGGAATTGTGGTTAGAAAGAATCAAAGAAGAATGTGTATAATAGAGATACATCTTCAACAAGACCTTCCACATTCAAACAACAAAGAATATTCAACCATGATGAAGGGATCCATAGAAGAAAAGATCACGATCAACCAAGGCAGGAATTCAAAAGGACTACACCAAAAAGAAGATCATTCACTCCCAGGTATGTAAATTTCTTTTATGGTCATTGTTTTAATTGTACTAACTTTGGAGATAAAGCTGTAGATTGCAGGGATTATGGAAGAAATGTTCAAGAAATAAATGATTATGTGGATCCACATAACATTGAATGCTACAAATTCCACAATTATGTTCACATAGCTCAGAATTGTAGATGCATGATAGAGCCTTCCATGAAAGAAAAAATCGATTTCAGATACACGAAGGTTTGGAAAAGAAAAGAAAGACAAGAAGAGGAGGTGAATAAATAATAGGTCCAAAAAATTGTACTCTCAGGAATTAAAGTGAAATATCATAATGAATCCACAGGAAAAAGGTAAGAAGTCAAATTTCAGAGAGATGATGAGTCTACAGATGAAGAGGAAGATCACTCTGCATTAGGGTATATTCCTCAATTGTTTTGATCCATCTGGCTTGGAGACTCTAAAAAATATGAATGTTGAATAGGGGGAGTCTAAGAAACAACTCTAAAGGTTAGAGAACCATCTTTCAAGCAGTTTTGAAGTGTTTGCAGTGACAGATTCAAAGTAGTCAAATATCACAATTACGTAATGACAAATTGATTGATTGTGAATCAATGTTCCCAGGAAGACATCAAAGGAATATCATTGACACACTTTTCAGGCAGGGATATATTCATTACAGGTTCAAGAATGTATTGCATATTAGTGGACATATTTGATTTAGTTTGAGAAACATGAATATGTGATGATCAGTTACAACAAAGAATCCTTCATGATAGTATAGTGACAAATGGGTCAACATTATGGAGATCATTGGTAGGTCTAGACATATATGCGACAAAGAATATTTACAATTGAAATCAGTGGAATCAATGTACAATTGGAATTAGTTGGTCACAAGAATACAAGCAATGAAAGGCACAACAAAATGGGGAAAGAGAAACCTTCAACAAAAGATTATATCATCAGAGGGACATTGTTGAACAATATGGTCATGGATGTCTAAACATTGAAAATAACAGGCCATGAATATTTAAAGACAAGAAATTTTGAATGCTTTTTACATATGTTAGAGAGTTACAAGAGGAAGCACCAATGGACAAGCAAAAATAGAAGAGAGGAAAGGAAACATATAAACAAAGCCATACATTGATCAACATGACATCTTGCAGAGAAGTAAAGGGAAGATAAATCATCAAGAGAAATAAATCAGGAAAGAAAGATTAGAAGCATGCATATAGGGAGAGACATACCGACAGGGGGAGTTATACTTTTATCCATGATGTCAAAGTGAGAGAAAGATAAATATCAAAAGAGAAAGAGTCAAGCACATGAAGACAAAGAAGTATTGTTCAGAAAAGTTATACCTTCAGGGGGAGTCACTCTTTTTTATTGATAGCAAAGAGAATATGAAATTGGAAAGAAACGTGAGGAGAGAAACATGTGAAGAGAAAGAACATAAGCATGAAGATAGGGGAGAAGTACCAAGGAGAGATACCCTTTTCCATTGATGTCAAAGGGAGAGAGAAACATCGAGAGAAAAATTGATGAGGAGCGATGCTCACAGGGGGAGCATGAGTATTGGAGTATGAGCATTTCCATCAATGTTGGTGTTTCCATCAATGCCAAATGGGGAGATTGTTAGACAATTGGTTTGGACAGTTGGTTGTCATTGATGTCAACCCTTGGAGAATTCGAGATACCCCAAAGTTGTGATCAATATTGATGGGAAGTTAGTTTTCATTGATGTCAACAAGAGTGGTTGACTTCAACAGATGTGATGGGTTCATTTGAATAAGTCTACAAGAAGCCCCAAAGGTGTGGTTAAGGAACCTGAATTTGATCAAGGAATAAGGACATGAATGCTAGTGTAAAATGTAGGTAATACATTCATAGATGGATATTAGTTTCCATGCCATTTCCATTGATAGGTGGTACACCACGTGTGTTACACATTATTTTCATCATCCTTATGACCGTTAATGATGTAAACCTATCTGTTGCCTTCAAATGGGTCAGTGGCCTGTGTTCCTGAAGAAAGAAGGGAGAAGAACTTTTCCTGAGAAAAGAAGTTGCATTTTCCCTTGTAAAAACCCTGTAAAAAAGGAAGTTCACAGGTTGCTATATAGGCAGGGTTGAGAATGTCTGATTCTCGCAGGTTTCACCATAGCTAGGGTGCGAGATGTTCGTAGGTTTCTCTATAGGTAGGGTGCGAGAATGCCTACACGTGGGAAAAACAAGTGTTTTCTCGAATCTTCTAGAAGGAGAAACTTCTATGGTGAGGTGGCATCTGAATGGTTTGGATCTTACTCGCTTTCATGATTTAGTGGGATCATCCTAACCTCCTCACCTTATCCTCTTCAACTTATAAAAGGAGAGGAGTTCTCATGGAGAAAGTTATCTTTTGATTTTGGAGCTTTTGGGATTAGCTAAGTTGGATTTGGCTTGGAATTATTAGCTTGGTTGGAGTGTCTTTGAGCTTTGCCTTTGTCAAGATAGATTGTGAATACTATCAGATTTGTTCTCTCAGAATTCTTGGAGTGGAAGTGTGTGGGGAACAAAGGACAGTTGGAAGGGACCTTACGACATCAAGGCCATGGTTGTAATCTCTCTTTCACATTTAATATGATACAGTAATATGATTATTTCCTATAAAGCTTGTTGTGTTTTATTGCATGATTCCTTGATCTAATACATAGGTTTATATTGAGTTTATGTTATTACTATCACTTTGGTTGTTTGCATTCTTTTGCAGCATCATCATTGTATGAGCATTGGAACAGAGCTAGGATGGCGATGGCGAGAGGAAGCGACATTTAAACGGTATGTCACCCATCCCTCTTTAGTTAGTAAATTCAATATCTAAAACTTAAGGAAAGCATCATGTTCTGGTGTGTTTTGTTCTAGATCCAAGAGGATTTAGGGAGATCAGTTAGTCTCCACACCTACCGATTTGTCCGATAACAAAATTGGTGACTCCACTAGGGAATGGATTGTTTCCTAGTTAGTCTAGTTTCCCTTGCTTTGATTTCTTGTTTTCTGGTCTCTGAGTCTATGGGAGATCCATCCAGACTCTCTAGATTGAAAGTTCACTCAAATTTAGTCATTTTTCAAATTTTTTCTTGTTTATAGGCATTCTCTCACTGTACCCTTTAGTGGCCCGCGAGAAACACCTAACTTCGCACCCTGGTGTTAAGTCCAATGTGAACCTCTCGCTGTCCACCTTTGTTCAGCCTGTGAGAATCTTTGATTCTCGCACTGTAATGCATTGCTAGCCTGCGAACTTGTTTGTAATTTTTTTTGGATTGGGTCTTGTCATTTTTTGATGCCCAATTTTGCTTTGAACAGCTGGATTGAACTTTTGGACCCTATATTGATCTGCTTACAGTCTGCTTGACATCCTTTGAGTTGCTTTTAGCCACTTTTGCTTTGTTTGGTTTTGAAGGATTAGTCTCTTGCTTTGAGTGTCTTTCAATTACAAAGCGTGTGTTTTCTTTAGAATTGTTTAAAGAAAGATGAGATTTCTTCTGAATAGTTCGCTTTAAAAGAAAACTTTTAGTTTGGGTTTCTTTGTTTTAAGAAAGCTCATTATTGCTTTTGGTGAAATTTTTGAAACAAAAAGATTTAAATTCTTGCTTTATGTTAGATTGGGGGCATCCTTTCATTTGAAGTAGAGAAATTGCATGATTCCTGGCATTTTTTGATCTTAAATTATGAAAAATTTTCCCCCTCATGGCCGGGGGGGGGCATGAATCGTGCATTGGTGTTCAGTACCTTTTTCTCATTTCTTGAGAATCTTGATATTGATGAGTTTAATATATTTTGGGACATCATGCATATGGGAATGTTAAATGTTTTCTCCTTCTCGTAGCATAGCTTTCATCAAAATGAAAAAATTGCATCTTCATATCTTTGCATAATTTTCGAGTCGGTCAAAACACCATATTGTTCACACCATTTTCCTCTTGAGTAACAACAACCATAAAATAAAGCGCTTATAAAAACTGATTAGATATTTTTTTATCTTTTTTGGTAGCAAACCTACATTAGATTAGTTGTAGGGCTTTGGAATAGGTGTGAAAGATAACTTTCCAAAGTTGCAAACAAACATAGAATCTTGAGTTAGGGAGCGGTTAAATCCACTTATTACATTTTGTCCTGGGAAGCCCTTCTAACACAAGGGTCAATCACGAGGTTGCATTGAGACTGGCAGAGTTACTCACCCTGCTTTCTTGGTCTTGGTGTAGAGGTTGCGCGTATTATGGGGGTTGCTTGAGAGGTATACCCACAATGATGAGTGGAAGCCTTTCAAGTTGATTTCGAGCTAGATACCCTGCCCTTGCGCGTGGATCGAACTATCGACTGTTTCCCCAAGCATCATTGTAGTAATTGGTAACCTTCGTGGCCTATCTCTCTAGGTTCTTTGCATGAGGTGACTGTGGAGGGGCAAGTCTTCACGGTACCTGGAATCGACATTGGCCAAACTCACTCGGGCTCCTTGGAGGGTATACCCATGATTATTGGTGGGAGCTTGCACTAGGGTTTAAGTCCGTTAAGCAGGTCGTCAACGTAACTTTTCCACCCGCTCTATCTCATCCCTTTCTTACATTGTTCCCATGACATTGGATTTCATCACCAACTAGTGCGTTCATTGTGAGAAGGTTTTGTTTGCTTGCTTGCTTACTAGATTTTTAGCGTGTACTGTTTGTTTTCCTTAGAGGACTCTAGATTGGATTTTTGTTTTTTAATGGAATCAGTTCCCGGAATGACCAATGAAGGAACCCCTGCTCCAGGGGAACCTTTTATTTTTCCTTATTATGGGAACATTGGTCCTCCTCACATCACTACTTTTAGCCTTCTAGGTCTCACAATTGGATTACCGGTATGGTTGTTTTCTACTCAGGTAATCCCGAATGCAGTTAGTGCTTCAGTCACAAGCACTTCCCCCCAAGAGAATCAAACTCATGTTGATCCTTCACCTTCTTCAATAGTAAGGTCTTATTCACCTTCTTCGCTTGCAATGTCACCTTCTGTTTCATCTTCTTCATCGAGTGAAAGTTATGAATCTAGTAACCCGGTGAATAAGAAGAAGAAGAAAAGAAAGATTAAGAAGAAGAAAGATAAACAAGGGTCAAAACCTCCAAGCACTGTCAAACATGTTGGAAAACAACCAGTTACTGTTAGTCGTGCTGGGAGTGTTGATGATGTCAAGATCACTCAAACAACCCGTAAGCCCAAGTACCCTTGAAAGCTTTGTAAAGGTAGCCATCTTCTTAAGGAATTCCCTATTCTATCCAAGGTTATAGAAGCATGGTCTACACATCCTCGCTAACCCACATCGTTAGCCTCTGAACAACATGCTGACAAGCCCCCGTCAAACATCCATGATACGGTTGGGAAGAATAAAAGTAGAGTCAAGTTCCCATGTATGTTATGCAAAGGGAGTCATATCACTTTCCTTTTTACTCATATGGATGAAGCCTCGAAATTACTGGAAGACATGACTGTTTCACAACCTCAACTTCCAGTTGCTGATCGCAAGCTTTCTCTCAACCCTCCTATAGTTGATGGAATGATCAATCTGGTTCCCTTGTCGGTTAGTCCGGTTGATCAAGTGGTCAATCTAGTCACGTCTTTGGATGAACCAGTAGACCAAGTGGTTGATCCGATCCCATCCTCGGTCAACCTCACTCTCCCGTTAGAGAGTGAAACCCAAGTGGTCGATCTGTTTCCACCTGTCGACCCCATTCTCCCCCTGGAGAATAAAACCCAAGTGCTCGATCTGATCTCTCCACTGGTCAATCCTACTCTCCCACTAGAGAGTAAACCCGATACTGCCCATGTTTTTCTCATTGATACAGAATCTACCATGCCGGGGGTTATCCTCCTTCTCCCGTGGAACCCCCTCCAAGTAATGAGGCCATCCGTTTTGATTGGGGTGTGCTAACTAGACCTCGTCTCCCTCTCACGTTCCTTTCCAGATTACAGTACAGGTTTGTGGTCAAGACGTTCCTCAGACACTAATAGATGAAGGTTCGTCTGTTAGTATTTTGTCCTCTATTGCTTGGCAAGCTTTGGGTTGTCCTCTACTTGCACCGGTTACACAAAATCTGTTATCTTTTAACAGAAGAACCAATCAACCTTTAGGGACCCTTCCCCAGTTTCCTGTAACTTTGGGAGGGAAAATTGTCTTTATTGACTTCATGGTAGTCCAAGACCCCTTGGATTTTTCTTTACTCCTTGGGCGAGATTATGTCTATGGCATGAAAGCTATTGTGTCTACTCTTTTTCGTGTGATATCTTTCCCTCAGGATGGACGAGTTGTGACTGTTGATCAACTTTCATTCATTGACCTTGACTGGATTGCCTCCCTAAATGTTTCTTATATGCAGACAGTATTGCCCCCACCATAGGTCAATTATGTGGCATTGTCTCCCATGACTTCAACTTACGATGATTTAGATCCAGCAGTTGACATGGTGATCTCTTCGATAGGGTTGTTAGAGCCTGATCTCTTTACTTCTGTCGCGACCCTCGACATGTGTTCCTTCCAGAGTGTGTTTCTTCCTTCCAGTGAAGACCTCTTAGAAGCCATGACTGAGTTTTGTCCTTTGACATGGTGTCCTTCCAGATCCTTGTCCTCTTGGTATCCATGATCAAGGAGAGTTCGAGGATAGTTTTTGCGTCTCTGAGGCAACCTCGTTAAAAAATGAAACAGAGGTCTTTGAGCATGATTTTATGATTTCAATCTCTTTAAAGAATGAAACCAATTGAGGATAGTTTTTTCGTCTCTGTGGCAACCTTGTTCAAAAATGAAACAGAGGTTACGAGCATAGTTCTTGTTTCTGTGTCAAGCTCGTTAAAAAATGCAATAGTTTTCCCCCTCTCTATTTGAGTCAAGTCCTTCGTCTACTATTTGAAGCTTCATTTCATTCTCCTTTGCAGTTGGATGAAACGAAGCTTGGGGGGAATTTGCCTCAGCATAGTTTCTTAAGCTGGGGGCTAAGTACCGACCATCCATGTATTATGCATTGGGAAGTCCAAGCATAGTTTTCTATGGTTCAAGCTTGTGTAAAAATGAAACCACTTACCTCAAGAATAGTTTCCTCTAGTTCAAGCTTGCGTAAAAATGAAACCAGGTCCAAGCATAGTTTTGTTTTGTTTTAAAGCTTGCGTAAAAATGAAAACAATCCCGAGCTTAGTCTTTATTCTTTCTCATGCTCGTTAATACATGAGAATAAGTTATCGAGCTTAGTCTTTGTTCTTTCTCGTGCTCGTAAATATGTGAGAATGTAACCGAGTATACTTTTATCACTTTTTCGGACTTGTACAAGGTTATACAAAAACGGAACCCCCTTGGAGTCTCCTTTAAGCTCTTTTCAGACTCTCTAAACATGAAAAGATTGTTGAGCGACCTTGCTATTTTCACGCTCGTTAAAGTATTTGAAGAAAGAGTCTGTTGGGCGATAATTTATCTCTTTTTCCCACGTGTAGCCATTCTCGCACCCTGCCTATAGAGCAACCTGCAAACATCTCTCACCCTAGCTATGGTGCAACCTGTGAGAATCAGGCATTCTCACACCCTACCTATATAGCAACCTACAAACTTCCTTTTTTACAAGGTTTTTACAAGGGAAAATGCAACTTCTTTTCTCAGGAAAAGTTCTTCTCCCTTCTCTCTTCAGGAACTCAGGCCACTGACCCCTCTGAAGGCAACATATAGGTTTACATCATTACCTCAAGCATAGTTTCCTCTGGTTCAAGCTTGCGTAAAAATGAAACCAGGTCCAAGCATAGTTTTGTTTTGTTTTAAAGCTTGCGTAAAAATGAAAATAATCCCGAGCTTAGTCTTTGCTCTTTCTCATGCTCGTTAATACATGAGAATAAGTTACCGAGCTTAGTATTTGTTCTTTCTCGTGCTCGTAAATATGTGAGAATGTAACCGAGTATACTTTTATCACTTTTTCAGACTCGTACAAGGTTATACAAAAAAGGAACCCCCTTGGAGTCTCCTTTAAGCTCTTTTTAGACTCTCTAAACATGAAAAGATTTCCGAGCGACCTTGCTATTTTCATGCTCGTTAAATTATTTGAAGAAAGCATCTGTTGGGCGATAATTTATCTCTTTTTCGGTCTCATCAAAATATTTTACGAAAAAGGAACTGAGAGAGTTCTCTTTTGAGTGTTTTTCCAAACTCTATAATCATGAAAAACCTTCGAGTTTTCTATCTTTGGACTCATTAAACAAACATCGAAAGACCCGTAATGGGACCAAACCACTCCTTCTTAGGGTTCGTTAATCATACTCCGAAAGACTCATCCGAAGGATGAGCTTAAATTGACAAGCATATGTTATCCTCCTCAAGCTTACGTAAAAATAAAGAGGTACTCGCCAGAAATGGTGGGGAAAAAAATTGGGAAAGAAATGTATCTAAACCTGTATTCCATGGAAGAGTCACTTTTGAACATGACACCCTTTCACTTGCCTTGTGTCTCGGTTGGAAAATCCGCTCGTCTCTTGGTCATACTCCTTTATAAGATTACAAATTGGTCTATGATCCCTGTTGTTGAGTCATTATTTTCCAAGACAGTTGTCGTGTCGTCAATATGTTCAAAAAGATGTCCAACCTTAAAATCCTTCTATTGCATCGGCCATTTATACAGTCCTTAAGCCTTCTATTGCGTCAACCATCCCTGATTCAGTCCTAAATCACTTGTTACTATGATCTACATCAAATCTTGTTACCTGTTTCGTGTCATTGATGAGGGATACATTAAGGCCCTCCTATGACGAGTCTTTTCCTGTCGACTTCAACTCATTATCCAGGAATTAGACTTAGAAACCAATTGGTACCTTGGAACTTGTATGCCTCAATGGCAGGTTTCCTCGCTTTCAACAGTGGGTTTTCATTATTGACCCTTGATCGGGAGATTCTGCCGAGTGTTCGAATTCAGCTCATTAAGTCCCATTCGTTGGATTGTACTAGTGTACCTTGGGATTAATTGACATTAATCGTGATTTCCCTCGCACTTGTTAACAGTATACATTAATGATCGGTAATCAAGTGGTTTCTACCATGTTCGACTTCGACACATGTATTTGCATGGTTAGATTCGTACTATAGAGTGGTGGAGATGAAGACCCTGGATCTTTTCTGACAGATTCAGGTTGCATTGGAGTATATTCAGTTTGTACTGTTGCATAGATCCACATTGTATGTCTGGTGGCTATGTTCAAATTTGAGTCTTTAACACATAGATCCACAGTGTATTTTTGGTGGCTATGTTCAAATTTGAGTCATATCGGCATGGATCCACAGTGTATGTTTGGTGGCCATGACTTGTCTTACTTGACATGGATCTTCGCATGTCGGCATTTATGCTTTGAGTCATTTGTATTATGAGTATGGGAATTCCTACCTCAGTGATGATATATTATTGTACTGTATTTCCTTGGTTGTTGGCAGATTTTCAACCGACTGTTCCTTGTTCCCTACACACACTCGACAAAGTATTTCAGCTATCACTCTGTTCTAACTTCATACTTTGGGGGGCTCTCTGTTACACATTATTTTTGTCATCCTTATGACCGTTAATGATGTAAACCTATCTGTTGCCTTCAGAGGGGTCAGTGGCCTGAGTTCCTGAAGAGAGAAGGGAGAAGAACTTTTCCTGAGAAAAGAAGTTGCATTTTCCCTTGTAAAAACCCTGTAAAAAAGGAAGTTCG